>JAWWEQ010007011.1:0-49211 GCA_035583055.1 Torymus tubicola
CGCTAGTGTGTATATATATATATAGATATATATATATATATATATATATATATATATGTGCGCTTGCTCGTGTATACGCGAGCTCTCTACAATTTCTCTCATATTTCTTTCTCCATCCTTCTTTATGCTCTACCTCACTCTCTCTCACTCCCTCCCTCTAGCTTATATACACCGCGCGCGCGCGCCTGCCCCTTTTTTCGGGCTTTTTTCCTTATCTCCTTCCCTCCCCCACCTCTCCTCGGCTGGCACAAGAGCGCGCGCGCGTGAGCTTTCTCGTTACGATTTTCTCGTCGCGCAAGCGCGCGTTCCTGTGTATATATATGTCTTCGACCATCCTCTCTCCCTCTATACCTCTTTCTCTCTGTGTATGTGGGTTAGAGTAAGCTCAAAGTGAGCTTTACAAGCGAGCGGCAAGGGTTTTATTTTTTTCTTTCTCTCGCTCTTCTTCTTCTTTCTTTTTTATTTCGCTTCCCGCCGATCGCTGTAATTATGAGTATCGATGTGGCTTTTTGTCCGACACAAAGACTGCTGCTACTACTATTGCTGTTGCCTGTGTGTGTATATATATATACTGCATAAGTAACTGCCGCGGGTTTGATCGAACTTTTTTAGCTTAGCAGCAGCGTGTACTTTCGGATTCTTAGTTTAATGGAAATACCGCCGCATTTTATGTACGCGCGCGCTCTTTAATTAGTCTGATTCATTTTTGCTGTTGAAATTTCCGTAATTATCGCAGTCTCTGGGCGTGCTTTATTAATGAGCTCGTCGGGTATATATATACACGAAACTCTCTCGACTCTTCGTGTCCGTTAATTTGATTGGATTTACTCGCGGCAGCGTAATATTTATATTATATATGTATACCGAATCGAAATCACCTACCATACGTTATACACTCTCTATATTAGAAACAATCCAACGTAAATAATCAATAACTAATCATTTCCAACCCAAGTATACACAATGTTATATTCTCCCGTATACAAAAACTATATCCTAATATTGTACGAGACGATCACGTTGACGACGAAGACGCAAGAAGCGACAAATCGCGTACGGCTACGGATAATCGCGCGCTAAACCTTTTTTTGCACTCGCGATCACTACTCGAGCAAGTGAGAAAAAGAAACCTTGAAGACCGTTCGAGGCCGCCGCCGTACGTCGCAGCTCGGATTAACTGTATAGAACATTCTCGTTTTCGAACCTTCGTATAAAATAATGCACACGCGATAAACAGACCACGGCGCTCAATCCGAGCACCTACCGACGACGACGGGAGTGTGTTAGCACACAACGGTATAATATCGAGCGCTGTGTGTATTGATTTCCGCGTGAGTATGAGAGAGAGTGAGAACGTTGATAACATCAAAGCGTCACCAAAGGCGCTTCTGAAGTTACACGCGAACAATGGGCGCCAAGCGATAGCAGCAGCAACAGCAGCGGTGGGGCACACAGTGTATTATAGTGGGATGCGGTTGTGTGTCGGTCGTCGTCGTCGTCGTCGTCGTCGTCTCTGTTTCTCAGAGTAGGGGAGAGTGAGAAAGAGCAGTAGGGGATGTTGGTCTGGGGTTATACGCGACATAGTTGGGGAAGAATGAATTTTTCGATGCGATATAGTCGCGAGAGTACACTGTTGATTTGAATGTGTCGAGTGCGGAGATACGTGAATCGGATTAGGTTCTCCGTTAGGTTTTATACACTAACAAAGCTGATACTTTATTATTATAAGTTATATATGTAACATTCTCCTCGCTCTTTGCACCAACATCACATCGTGTCTGCTGCATATCGGAAATAGTTTATTTTAAACTTTTCACAGAACTATCCTCCTCTTCTATATAGTTTCGAAATATAACCCCCCAACAACCTGATAACCTATCCGAACGCGCGCGCGTTGAGCACACTGTGCGCATCATGCTCTCGCAAACACCTCGTAACCGTCGTCCCGCGCTCGGTTTAACAGCCGCGCGCGCGAAACCGTCAACCTTTACAACTTTACGAACCCTCATAAATTACCATCAAGCATGCAGAGCTACAAGCTGAAAAGTACATTATAAGACATATGTACACACACACATACTGCGAGGAATGAATATTTCGGTTCTTCCGGACCGGATGGTTTCCTCCAGCTTCGCCCTCTCCGTTTTCACTCTCTCTGTATCTCTAAGCTACTGCGGTGCACTAACATATATACGTATACTCTCTGCGAGGCTATAGCAGAGGTCTTTTGATAGTACATATACGCGGATGGTCGGCTCTCTATTGCAGAGGAATGCATATACTCGCCGTAGCGGCTTGGGGCCAAGTGTATTAAGTACACGGAGAAAGAGAGAGAGAGAGAGATGGATAAAATCGCTGGTATATACGATTGCTGCACACATATACGTTGCGTAAGCCGACAAAGCTACGATGCGCCTTCGACGACGAGAGACAGACAATCGTGGGTATCTCTAATTGCTTTTACAATTTAATTATCCAGGCAAACTGACTCTGAGCGAGCCTACCTCTTCGAGGTCGTTTCAATGACGCTGGTGAACGGTAATCTTTCGCATCACATATATATATACACCAACAAAAAAAAGAAAAAAAAAGTACACATATTCGATCCCTCGGTATCATTCAATCTACGTCGTCGCGGCAAAAAAATCCTCGTACCTCTCTTTTTCTCTCTTTGTCTGTGGATATATATATATACACACACGCAAGAAAAGAAGAAGAGACGTTAGCGTGTACAAAACCCACCACCAGCACCTCCGGCCCTCGAAACGATGACGCGCGTCGACGCGGCGAGGGAAAGGTCAGCCTGTTACAACACACATGGTATATATGTGTGTATATTATACACATGCGTGTGGGTAAATCCGGAGTTTCGGGAGGGAGGAGGCGAGGGGTTGAGATGTCTGGAGGGCGTTGGAAATGTGTTGGCGGGTGTGTTATGTGCGCGAATGGAGAGCGCGGTGGTAAAGGTGCGCGTCTTTGTCGGGAGTTTCAAGGATGGAATTGAATCAAACCGCGAGAGAACGAGCTAGAATGATTTTCACGATGAACTTTGTGGTTTTAGATATATATATATGTCAGGTTGGATTTGTTTCTTTATTAGCAGGATTTCCAATTGGTTTTGTTCTTTATTTGGACGTATTACGATAAAAGTCTAGTATTAATCTAATAAAAAGAGAACATCAAATATTGGGATAGTCAAAGTGAAGTGGAGTAACCGAGTTGTTGATGACGTGGTTGAAGGGAAAAAAATAATCACAGAGCAAAAAATTTGAGATGTCAGAAGAGCAAATCAACCTGATTTTCAAAGGATAATCTCATCTTCCTACCGTACCGCATACATCTGATCACCTTATATTAACACACGTCTCTTCCCCTTCATCTATCAGCGTAGCATACACACACACATACACACCATCTAACCACCCATCCTCGGAATCCCAGTCGCCCGACACCGGACAAATCGCCGTTTACCGAATTCCCTCGCCATCCATCCAATCCTCTCTCTCTCTCTCTCTCTCTCTCTCTCTCTTTCTCTCTTCTATGTGATTAAGAGCACGTCGCGCACGCTATATACGCGCTGTAGCTAGCCAACGAGCAAGCAAGCAAGCAAGCGAGTATAGTGAGCAGCGCATAGAAAACGAGGTCAGGCCGGTTGCAGCTGGCTCGCGCGCCTAAGGCCGCGAGCGCGCGCGCTTTCACATCGTTGCCACTACTACCGCGAGCGTGCGAGGAACGACGTAGTAGTAGTAGTAGTAGTAGTAGTAGTACTACACGAGCGAAGCACCTGCGGGCGGTATAATAACGATGATGCGATTGCTATAGAACGCGCCGCGTGTATATGCGAATAGGAAGAAGAAGAAGAAGAAGGTGTTACTATCTGTCAACTACGCGTATAAAGAGATAGATTACGCGTTTGATTGGGTAGAGTAATGAGGGAAAGCTTAATTTAAAAAAAAATGCGAGAGGCAATGACAAAGCTCGAGCGACAATAGAAGCAAACACAACAACGCCACGATATATAAACTGCTGCTAACCCTCCGCGAGGGTGAGGGGGATTACACATGCTAAATAAAGAGATTACCTTCGAAACGCAACGTATAAACGAATGAAAGGGCTTACGAGTTAGGAATGAGAACGACGGGGGTGGTGGAGACACTTTGAAGTACCACGTTAATGTTTAGAATGCATATATAACATGCCACTTTTTGACAATGCTTATTAGAAACAAAAAAGAAAAGAGAAAAAAGGTGAAGAAGAAGAAGAATTTAACTCGATAACGATAAGTATATACGATAATCAGTCGTTAACATTCATCTTCTTCGTCTTCTCTCTCTCTCTCTCTTGCGCCTCTTCTCTTTCCCTCTCCTTCGTCACGATCGCGCGAGGCATTTGCTCGCCTATTACCATTTCAATTTTACGCGCTTCCGTCTTGCCTCTCTCTCTCTCTCTCTCTCTCTCTCTCTCTCACTCTCGCGAGCGCAAGCTTCATTATTCGCTCCTCCGCCTCCTCCGCCCGTTCCTCATTAGTCTCCTCTATCTATCTCTCTCTCTCTCTCTCTCTCTCCTCTTTTGTCGCGGCGGACCTAACCTAACCCAAGCGCACGATCGGTGCTCGTATCTCGACATCAAGGTCTGCTACTGCACTGCTGTAGTATGAGCGGGGCGCGGAGGGAGAGTGTAAAGTTTCCGGAAATAATGGGAAGGACGCGTTTATGTAGCTGCGGGTATATAGGAGGGATATTTCGATGCGTGTATTAAACGATGTGGATTGTTTTATTGATAAGTGATTTGTTTTTTTTTTTGTGGTAAATAGGTAGATACTGTGGTATAATTGTTGAATTTAATTTTTTTTTAAACTGGGAGGACAAACCGATGAAAGAAACGATGGAAAAACGTGAAGACTTTTATAAATATTAAAAAATTACTTCACTTTCTATCGACTCCTTAACAAAATTCTGTTACAAAGTTTTACGACATCTTTCGACCTAATTTCCACAATTTATGAATGTTTCTGTTTTCTTTTTTTTGTTTTTTTTTATTTTGTGTCTGAAATCCGGAGTCGTTGAAATGTCATAATTCTGTCAAGGCCGTAATGTTTACTAAACATCTGTCAAAATGTGAAGAAAGAAAAATAATACCGTAAACAGTTACAATTCACAAGCTTAAAACAAACTATTTACGAGCAGAATACACAAAAATAACCATATATATAAATTTCCAAATATTTTTAACGTTATAAAAACCGATCGCGGAAGTTGTAAAATCGCGACTATATATATATGCATAAATGTGAGCGCGAAAGAGAAAGCCGCGCGAGTATATATACAGTGCAGGCGCACTGCCGCCGCCGCCGTGCCGTCGCTTTGTGCCAATATTTTTTCATGACTCGACGGAATCGGCTAATTGTAACGTAAATTAAGCTCTTCGAGCGCCGATTACATAAACATTATATACCGACAATTAACCCTCCCCTTCGTTCTGATAATACGTATAATTCAATCGTTTCTATTTCCAACCTCAAAAAAAGAAAAAATTAAATAAAAGGAAAAAGAAGAGAGAGAGAAAAAAGAAAAAGGAACACCACCTTCCACACCCACGCGTTACGCGAGCAACCACAACCGCTGCTGCTACTGCTACGGTATCGATGAATAATTAATCGCTTAAGGAGGGGCTTAAAAAGCGATCAAAATTTAATTGAGCTAGTCCCCGCGTACATATATATATATACGCACACACACATACAATCCAGCGAATAAGTTAAAGTTCGCGCGGCGGGAGGGGAAACAATGTGGGAGCAAGTGAGAGAGAGAGATAGCAAAAAGCTTGCGAAGTCGCCTTGAGAGCGAGAGAAGCGCGCGCGGGCGCGAGTAGCTATATAGGGAGGGGAAAAAATGCGACGGCAAAAAAGTTCGGGACGTAATTTATAGCGGTTTGTTATATAGCGAGTAAAAGAGAAAGAGAGAAAGAGAAGAAGAACCCTTAGAGAAATAAGAAAAACCGTATTATTTTGAAGAATAATGAGGACGTATAGGTAGGTAGCAGAGCGGCGCGTGGTTTATTTAACGGTTAGAGCGAGAGAGGAAGGTTTACGCGCACACGCGAGATAGAGTATTAATGGCTATACGAGATACGGTGTTTATTAAGTCATTGGTTCGAAGCATTGCGGATCTATGGGCTTGTGAATAGGAAAATAATATACGTCTACATATATATATATACACACACGCGCGCGTGGTTTCGCTGCATTAATTGGCTGTGGCATGAAAAACACCGGTTATGAACGTATTATATAGAAAACGAGGCAGTCTCTGTCTATATCTCTCTCTCCCTCACTCACCGGAGTTCACATCGTCGTTGAAGCGTGTCGTATAGAGCTTTAGCGAAAAAGTTTGCGTTACGTATTTAACGTGTATACAGCGCAATTGCAACGGCGTAGTATAGAATATAACATCGATAAAAATGTTTATAGAAACGACAACGACGACGACGCAGGTAGTTAAGAAATTACCTTATATACTTTCCTTGTAAACCTTAAATTTCCCCCCAGTAGCAACAGCAGTAGCACGAAAATTTCCCAAGAGAATTTTAATTTTTCACCATACTATATACGCATCTTTTCGACCTTCAACAATAATCAGCCAAAACCTTCGCGTACACCTTTCCTTTCTTTTTTAACCCCTAATCCCTACCACACTTTTCACCATCAACCCGCAGCAGGGTTTTCAGACTTAGCCACGTTTCTCTCTCTCTCCTCTACCTCGCGTACCAGCGAATAATAATAAAAAAAAAAAAAGAATCCCGAAGCGCGCGCGGTCAAGCCGAGTTGTAACGCGGCTCACGTATTCGTATACGTATATATGTATATGTATACATATATAGATATATAGATACATTATACACATACAGATACGTGCGCGCGCGCGCGTGCACGTGGATTAGCAACGACGACGGACGACCGCGCGCACACCACGCGTATATGTATATATACGCGAGCTTGGCGGGCGGGTTACGTAAGCATATATAAGCGCTGAGAGTATATAGCGACCGCTACTACTACCTCGCGAAATAATGCGAACAAACGACCTACAAATTACACGTTGGGCTTCGTTTGTCCATTCCCGAAGCTCTCTGCTGGCTTTGTGCGGCTGTCGCTCTCGGTTGGTATAAAAGGAGAGGTTCGCATATATATATGAAATATTTGTTTTTTTCTCTTTGATTTCTTTTTGTTATATACGTATCGGTGCACTATACCGTTTGTTTCGTTACATCGAAGACGCTAGTTATACAAAATCTTATTGCAAGTCACGGATATACGCTCGTCGCGTGTGCTTATCAGTGTATATAAGAAGCTGCCGTCGTTGTCGGGGATAAATATTACGCAGAATCTGTTTTCAAGTATATGGGAAGGGGGAACGACGTCGACGACGACGACGACGATATGTTTACGCGCGACGCGTAAGGCAATATCCTAATGAGATTGGAGATAAAACGATCTCCGGCAGCAGCAGCAGCAGCTGACGCACATTACCGCCGTTCTATCCTAAACAACCTCCGCCGAGCGTTTAAATTCGTGTCGAATATGTAATCAGGGATATGTATATATGTATATGTATATGTATATACAGTTAATCGTAGTGATTTAAATCGCCCGCGTATCTTGAAATTGAATTATACTATAGAGTCTCACGTATAGGAGTATGTGTGCGTGTATATATATGTATTAAAGAACGAAGAGAGATTCCAGAAGCGCGCATACCAGGTTCTCTCTCGCAAAAAGCAGCTTCCCTATCCGTACGGAGAGAGAGAGACAATGCGAACTCGCATTTCAATTCAATGTAGCAGAAAAACGCAAGCGAGCCAGAGAGCGACTCTTCCTCTTTGAGAAAGGAAAAACAAAGGACGAGCGCGCGCGCGTACCGTGTTTTCGATAACTCTTCCTCTCTCTCTCTCTCTCTCTCTGACTCTTTCCCCATATCATCAAAGCGGTGCGAAGATGAAAAGGCGGCTCGCGAAAAATCGGGAGAGGAAAAGGAACAAAGGACGGACGGAAAAGTATCGGGGATGATGAGGTGGGGCGGGGGGAGGTTGGTGGGAAAGATTGTAAGGGTTGCGCGCGTTGTGTGAATTATGATGATACTTCCGAGGGGATTTTTAAGGTGTGTGGGGTAAGAGTCAAGGTTTCTATAGTAGGACGATTCATTTTCTGAAAATGCCTAGTGCTGCGGTTTTTCGAGACTGAGGGTTGATTAGATTACTTATAATGATGAAAAGAATAACGCCCAATGAATTTGTACTTTAACAGCATTTTAATAGTTGTATTAATACTCAATGATACAACAATTATATACCCTGAAATTATTTTGCCGAACAAAAACGCGAGAGAAACGAAATAAAATTCCACTTTCCCAACATGCGCGCGTATATATTATACGAAACTTTATCCACGTACTCGCGCTTTCCCTTCCTCTTCTCACCCAGCCTCGAACCTCGCCGCTGCAAAATGCATGTACTCTATGCGCACTATAACGCGAAAATTAGGCGAGCTAGCATGCGTATATATATATCTATCTATCTATCTATATGTATATATCTATATATGTACACTACGAACATATAACCCTCGTCCTATACACCGCAGCAGCGCGGGGATTTATCGGCGATAAGCGCGCAAGCGCGAACGGACTAATAACGAAGTGCCACGTACGAGCGCTCGCGTGGATTTACGAAAATTACCCGCTTTATTTCGTTATTATAATGGTAGCTCGCGAAGGACTCGAGAGAGAGAGGCCCAGTGGAATATTCGATTTCTTTTCTTTCGTTCTGTCTCCCACTCTCGGGCGTAGGGGGTATATATTGATCGAGACTGGATTTCCAGTGATAGCGATGTCGGAATGAAATTGTAGTATAGTTTTTGGGAGGGTTGTGAAGAATGATTCAGTTGTATATATATGTGGGAGGGGATTGATGCTGTTTCTTGATTTACGCGAACTCTATATGAGAGAACGGCAGATGACACGATCGATGTTTTTTTTTTGCGAGGGGAAACAACACAACACACACATCGTTCGTCGAGTCAATGAATTCCAGAGCAGCAGGTTTTCGGTGTCGGAAATTTTCTCGTGATTTACAGTCACCGGAGAGCTTTGCTTGCTTGCTCAACACTTGTAGAATGTTTTTCGATCATAACTCGTGATACTTTTTTTTTTTTTTTTTTGAAGCTTAAAATGCAAGTTATATACACAATAATACGAGATTACCGTATCCAAAAATCAGTATATTTAATGATATATAGAATGGAAAACATATACTCACTTTGACGGGAGCGCGGAAGAGCGAGGCGATGGCGGGATCGGACTCGACATGATGGCCGTGGTTGTGGTGGCCGTGATGATGATGGCCGTGCCTCGAGTCGGGCGCACTCCGGGCCGCCGCCTGCTCCGCCTGGACCGACATGGCCGCCCGGGCCTGTCGCTCCCGCTCGCGAAGCCGGTCCCGGTCGACGCTGTAAGAACAAAAAGAAAGGCAATTAATTAATCATTATTTTTTTGTTTATATGAGATAAGAAGAGTTTATGTTTAGCATATGATAAATTATATATATGGTTGATGGACGCAACATCGTAACGGTTATATACCTAATATAATTATAACATCTAATTTCTTAATTGGACTTAAACAAGGTATACCATAGATTCATCAATATGTAAATATATAGATATAAACATGTAATAACGTACAAGCATAAACGTAATCTACAATGACAAACGATAAGCGGTCACGAACCAACGACTTTTCCGATATATAGCATACACACGCACACGTATATATAAACACGCACCAACGCAACGACCACCGCCGCCTTCTCTAATTACGCGCAATTACATCCCTAATTACGTAAACATCGCGCGCCGCCGTCGCGTCGCTTGCACATGACGCTCTCTCTCCCTCCCTCGTCAATGCCGAGCCATTCTTACATATATATATACACACTCATAACTGTATACGCATATATATACCATCGTTATTCAAAAACTTGCCGTTCACATATATCATAATTTTCTAATCGGTACGAAAAACCGTGAAAAGCTCACGTATAATGTATATATACGAAGGGACATATATACGCAAGCAAGCGTATATATCTATGTATGTGTGAGTATTATAGAAGAGAGGCAACGAATCAATTACCGCACACACACACACACAGATGAGGAGCGCGGCGGCGGGCGGGTAGCCAGACAGGGTATATGCTGCGCTAGCCGGTATGCGGGAGGTGGGAGAGTAGACTCGCGCAGACACGAATGCCCCTCCCCCCGCTCCGTGCGCGTTCTATCTCTCTCTGTGTGTGTGTATATATATATATGTTGGACGTTCGCATGGATAAAGAGAGGGAGAGAGAGAGGGATGGGAATTGAGTTGTGAAATGCGATGGAAGTGTCTCTCTTTTTGTGGCGTAGCAGAGTGAAACTTGGAATAATGTCGTTCTTTTTGTGTCAACGACGTTGCGCGCTTCTGTATATATAGATCTCTTTCTGTGTTGGTAGTGGTGGTTTAATTGAATGGAGAGCGAGTAAGAGAGAGAGAGAGAAGCTGTAGCGACAGACCGCGTGGGTAGGTGTAAGTATTGATTGTCAGTCTTCGCGCGGAACGAGAGAGACTGAAACGATGGACGTTGGAAAATATAAGCGCGCATGTAGGGTTCGGTCGTATGTATATAATACACTGATATTACAGTTATACGTATGTACAGTGTATGGAGAAAAAAGTAATACTATATTTTCCATGGTATTCGTGAGAAAATTGAGATTTTTATGAAAATATACGTATCTGTTCCACATTTTTTTAATTTTTTCAATATAAAATGCTTCCGATCTGCGTATATAAAAAGCCGAGAGAGGATGATGATGATGATTTCGATCGCAGACACGCACTCCTCTCGCGGTTATTAATCAAGCGTGTAATTAAGCTCGTAATTCATTGACTCTCTGTCGACCGAATATATATCTATATACATATATCCTCGTGCAGCTTCGTCGATTGAATATGGATGATTTTGATAGGTTGATTGAAATTATTACTGAAACCTGCGCGCGGACATTGTTGTGAACGTGTTACTGGAAAAACGATATCTCCGCGTTATGTTATACACGCAGCGATTTAGTCATTATAATCACCGGAAATCTGTAATATATTTGAAAAACTCTATATACACACATATTCACATATAAGTGATATAATATCAATTAGCACGACCGCCACTTCGCTATCAAAATAACACGCGCGAATGGCCGTGCAGGTATACAAACAAAGCTTCTATAGATCGTCGAGCGCTTCGTAAAGCCGATTCGTCACGTCGTTAAAAACGTCGCCGCGCGCGGCGAGGCCACACAACTCTCCACACACGTATAATATGTGTGTTGCATGGTAAATGCCTGTGGAGAGAAGAGTAGAGAGTGAGGAGGCGTGTGAATGTATACCGTACGATGGAAATTTGCCGTAACCGTAAAGTACAAAAAAAAAATAGGTTAATTCGGAATTGAGTAATGCTATACGGACAAACGTGAATTAGACCACTTGATAGAATCCTCGAGTCGATGTGTATAATAATCGCCTATATAAACGTCGCTCACCCCGGAAAGGTATACGCGTACAACTCTTACCCGACAATTAATTAATTACCGTATATATCGAATTAGCTAACATTAGCCAGCCCGACACAATACTCAAAGCTACAACCAAACCATCTAATTTTACACCCCACCCTATACGCAGCGCGCGCCACTACCGAATCGCCGTTCCGATTTCCCTTCTCTCTCTCTCACTTTCCGGAAACTCTCTGACTATCTTTCGTGTACAGTTATTTCGAGCGAGGTCGATTTTCCCCACGCGCGCGCCCGCGTGCGTATCGATTATTTTTAGACTCCTGTATACTATATCCACCACCCTCTTTCTCTCTCTCTCTCCCTCTCTAGCGAGATTTATAGCTGCGCCCTTTGGGGGATGTAAAGGCCGAGTATGCGTTGTCCGCGATGGTATAAGGAGAAAGTTGAGGATCAGGAATTGATTTAGGATTCTGGGGGGGAGGTTATGTTGTAGGTATATTTTGGAGTTTTTGGTGGGTTGTTTAATAAGATGACACGTGTGGTTCTGAAGATATCGAATAAAGTTTTTATGTTTTAGGGTATAAACTCTTTGTAGATTTGTTTGGATATGCAACGCGAAATTTGTACGAAAATAGAGACCACAATATTAGATTGACATACTGCTCTTACGTATTAACTAAAGTAGAGCAAGAATTGGGAAAATCGGAAATATAACAACTGTCAAGCAACCACCGCCGTCGTCAATTTCCCTTTCCTCACAGCTTTATCATCACGTAACCTCTAATTCCATAACCAATGCCACACCGAAGTTACATGGTCTCTATTGTCCCTCGATAGGTTATAAATATATATATACAGAACCGATACTACATCGCACGGTTCGCGAACAACCAAATTAATCTCTTGTTCTCTCGCTCGCTCGCTCGCTCGCGCCTGCGAGCTAAATTTACCTCTGGGCTATTTTTGTACAAACAAAACCGTACACAACAAGCTGTGGTATGGCCTGATGTAACACGTGCCCAGTGGATTATTATTAATATCTACTATAATATCGCGATTTATTTCGAGAGGATAGTGTACGCGCGGTATCGATCGTATCGTGCGGTTTTTACGCGATATCATCTGGTTAATTTTTTATAAGGAAACGATCGTTTTGGTATATATCTAATATCGAATTGGAGTACACCACGTTATGAATAATTACTATGCAAGAGCAGTAACTGATTTACTCGATGACATATACTGTTCGATTCTCTTCGCGTCATTTATTTATGTTGTATTCTCGATGGGAAGCATTATATATGCTTTTCCACACCTGACACACACCTTGCAGCCATCGCAATTAAAACAAAATATGGCAGTGCGCATATACACTTGTGAGGCTCGAAATTTCCTTGGTTGATCTATATATATGTATATATGAAAAGAATATATATGTATACGCGAGAATCGAGTATGAAAAAGTATACAACAGTCGTATAGTGAACCCTTGATAAGGGCACTATAAAGTTAGACGCGACCGAAGAGTATAAATTATTATACGTACTCGCGCGTGTACATATACGTATATAAATATAAATGTAATTATTCGCAAAACCGTTACGCGCGGTTATAAGGAATAGAGCTCGATTAATTCGGAACGCGCGTAAACACACAGAGACGCGTGCAGCGGCAGCGAAGAGAAATGCTTTTCATTACACACGCATGCGCGCGCACCCCGACACGATACGAATCTGAAACTCGTTAAATATTTTTTTTTTAGTTTTTTTAGCTTTTTAGCTCGCTCTCTCTCTCTCTCTCTCTCTCTCTCTCTCTCTCGGTTCTTTTGCACAACACCGCTGCTATAATATTCATACTATACAGCTTGGATTTCGTTAAAAAGACACACACACACACACATGTATTGCATATACGATCTCCGCCAATTAATTGTCTATATATATATATAACCATCGCCGCGTCGTATACGTTATATATGCGCAACTTACGCACCTTATCAGAGGTCTCTATATTCTCTCGAAATATAGTTGCAATTGCCTTTTTAACCTCCCGTGGTGCACTTGCGCGCGCGGAGCAAACCACCTGTAGCCCCTCTGAGAGAGAGAGAGAGAGAAATTCTCAGACATCGACTGTTTAATTTATCGTCCGATAACAAGAGAGACAGAGAGAGAGAGAGGGAGATAAGTGAATATGTATATGTGCATAAGCTTACGCAAGAGATCCAGCCGCAAGCCTAATGAGAGCTAACGTCCAGCGAATTAACTTGTAAATCGCGCTTATTTACACGCAAGATTAAAGCGCCGAAAATAGCTCGAAGAAGAAGAGAGACCACGCGTAAAAGTGACAATCGCGATGTAGTGAGACGTAGTGTTAAAGTACTGTGGCTGTGTCCTAAGAGAAAGAGAGAGAGGGACCGTGTGATGTAATTAGTTCCTTGTGTGCTTAGAGGGAAGGGGTACGACGACGACAATGAGATATTATCGCGTGTACAGGCGAGGTCGCACCGTTATACAGAGACGATCGTCGATTAGACCGTATATATATAGCTTTTTCTTCTTTTTTTGGAGCGGCAAAACGATAAGTGCGTGTATATGTGTATACACATGCGAGTCTTGATTACCAAGCGTAATGGACTTTATAATAATGGAGGTGTAAGAGACAAGGTGAGGTTCGCGAAAAATCATCGCGCGAAACGAGTTTTCCATCTTGTCTGAGGTCACATCGCCGCCAAAGAAAACGTGTTCGGTGATGATCTTTTCCTATTATCTCGAGCAGGATGAAGTGTTTCAATTAGATTACCGTCCAAGTTTTCATTTCTAAAATTTATTTCGGAATTTATAAAGCGACTGACGGTACATATAGGCAGAGCGCGGTATACTTTCATCACCTCGATGGATGGAATTTCACTCGGTGGAATTTAGAGAGTAAAGAGTGTGTGTGTGTGCGTATAGAAAGAGAGAAAAAAAAGGAAAGTGCGCGGCGTCGTCTTCGTCACCGGCGAGCTTATATAAATCCTCGGAAAAGCCATAACGACGAGTTTAACGAATCCACTTTTAATGAACAAATTACCCATCAAAACGCTATGCTGCTGTTGCGTTATATTATAGTTTGCATCGTTTAATGCGCCTTAACCAAGTAATAATCTTTCTTCACACTCGAGCGACACCACCACCAATCCTTTCTACTATACCTCAAAACTAACCTCTCGATCGTCGTTGCTATACAACCGTGGGTAAAAGAAAAAAAAGTAAGTAAGAAAGAAAAAAAGGAAACCGTGCGACCCGACAATCAATAAAAGCGAAAGTTGTCCCACCTCCTCTCACACTCAATGCAACGCAAAACAACGCGCTCGTTCACTTAGGTATATACACGTAAATATGCGCTAACGAGGGATCGATGATCGTATAGAGGGTGGTTAAAACGACGGTCCGCTTTCGTCTCGTTACCGCCGAGTGCAATTATCAACAGCGTATAATGAGGTACCACCACAACAACAACAACACTACACACTAAGAGTGCGCGAATAGTCGTTGTGGTGGTAGCGCGCGGCGTGGTTCGCTTTTTTTTTCTTCTTCTTAATGGCGATGATGATTATAACGCGTGTACGGAGAGAGGGTTTGGTGATTATAGATGGTATATAGTGGTGGTGGTGGCCTAGTTGTTGACAAGTACTCGCAGTGTGGCAAGCGACGATTGAACTAGTCGGTAAATTCGACGACCAACCGCGTATATTATATTCCTGTTATTCAAATGCTTGAGCAGCAGCAGTATACCTCGGAGCTTTTAATAATCATCATCGACGACTTTCCCAGCAGCAGCAGCAACATAACAATACGCAGCAGCCCGTCGTCGTCGACGAAGGCCACGCGCGCTCTAGAGAGAGAGAGTGCGAGAGAGAGAGAGAACGATGTCAGTGTGTCAGTGTCAAGGCGTCGCACGCGCGCGCGGTATATAGCGACGACGGCGGCTAAGCCAATTATTGCGCTACTGCTCAGTGCAGAGAGAAGGAGAAGGAGGAGAATCGTTGTTATGTGTGTATATTTGCTGTTGAGTGCCTCATGCGGAGAGATTAGGCGGTTTCGCCGGGATACTGATATCACACATAATGTATTACAACATTGTTGCGGAGAACGCAGTAGCATTACTTTATACCCAAAAATTCACGCTTCATCATCGTTGCATATCTACACACACATACATACGTTCAATTCTCTCACTTCCCCGCTCTCGAATTATACATACGCTCGCACTTGCTGTCGTTCTCCTTCTCCTTCTCCTCCTCGCGTTCCCCACTCCATACCAACACACTCGCGCAGTGCTCGCGGCCATTATCGGCGCTGTTATTATCCGCCGACGTAATTCCCGCGCGCGCTTGTCGCTTTGATTATCGTCGTCGTCGCGCTGCGAGCGCTGCGCTCGTGTTTTTTTTTCTCCTCCACCTCTTCCTTCTCGGTGCGGCTTCACTGACGTGCAATATATATATATATGTAAAGGTATGTCGTATCGTGGTTTCGCGAAAGTTGCGCATATTCAGGTAAACCGAATATAATATAGATAGTGTAAGAGTGAATCTTAATATATAAGCACAGCCACACGTGAAAATAAATTCTAATCTTTTTATTATACATCCCCATGATAATATATTAGAAATATACTTTTTCCTGTACACACACATACACAGGTAATCCCGTTATTACCGTATAGAACTTTCATTTTTTTCTTTTGCTTTCGGTTCCCATATATATATATACCACGAGAGTAATAAATATTCGAGCCGGAGCACACGCGAGAGCGCTCAATCAGTCGCTATACGACCCGATCGATAAATTAAATCACGTCTGTTACTCGCGCGTTCGCTCTCTCTCGTATCTCTATCTCTTTGCCTTATTATAGCCGCACGCGTATATAACGTCGCTGAGACAAAAACCACGAGCGACGGCGGTGGCAGCCGGAAAAACACGCACATGTCGGCAAGGTAGAATTCGCGAGCGAATAACCTAAACTGACAGCACCGACCGATCATGTGTGTATATACGAAAGAGAGAGACGAAACGAGAACGGCTCTCATTAATTCTTCGGTTTGTCGTCGTGTCGAGGTGGACAAGTATATAGCAATGCGTGTGTGCGAGAACGCTGTTTATTTTTATTATTACGTAAGCGTATAGGTGCCGCCTCGTGTATGTCGTACGCGAATTGTCGTTCTTTTTTTCTTCTATCGTTCTGACTGTTAAGTGATGGTTCCGGATGAATGGCTGTTATTATGCTATGAAAAAAAGGATTGCGTTGAGCGCAGGTTTGAGGAACGTTTTAAATCGCGTTACGCTCAGGTATATAGTGGTGCGATAATATAATGCTGAAGTATATGAGTGTGAAACGAAAAAAGTCTAGTTGACAGCGATAGAACAAAGTCCAATGCATATGTGGATCGGCTTTCTATAACTAATAATACCAGCTGACTATCAATAGATGTGTAGACGACGATGTGAAAATAAAATAATAGGGTATATATGTATATGTGTTCATTAACTGACATACCGATAAAAAGAATACACCCACGCGGTCGCCAAGTCAGCTTAGAATCAATATATATGTATATATACTTGCTGGAAAATCCCAACCCACACGTTCTCGCAAAAAAAAGCTACTCATACAACTGCATACATTATCTTTACACACGTTCTCTCTCTCTCTCTTTCACGTAGACACTGGCAAAATTCATCTAGCAGCGACGGCGACTACGACGTAAAATATTTTAAATGCCTCGTAAAGCGCGCACGCGGGATTCCCGTAAACCTCTTCTCTTTCCCCTCTCTCGTCGTTCCCTTTTCTCTCTCGCGCGCTCTCGTCTCTTTTCGAAGCAAGAGCGATTGACTGGCTCGAGGTAAAATGAAGCGACGACAGCAGCAGCAGCGACGCGCTCCAAGTGGAGAAGCTTTTGATTATACTCGTAATTAATGCGTTTTAATCAATTTTTTTTACGGTGGATCGCAGAAGAGAGGTTCGATGGAATTGAAGGAGATGCCCTGCACGCTGCTGCTGTTGTTATCCTCGGTACCAATGTCGATTTCTCAGTTTATTCGAAGGAGAGATCACATAGATTGAGTGAGTGCGAGAGGAAAAGAGATATAGAACCGTTAAATTTAATAATGAAGTATCTTTTGTTTACGAGTATATAAAGAGCGTTTGTTACTTCTGACTTTTTATTTACAAAGAAAAGTAAAAATAAAAAATAAGAAGAACAACAACAGACTGGTGGAAAATAAAGCGAGCTTTTACCAAAGCTTCTCGGGCATGAATGTAAAACGAAACTATAGTCGGACGGAGAGGAGATAGGAGAGGAAGAAAAATCAACTGTCTTTCGGCGCTACGAGAATGTGTGTATGTGTATGTGAGTAAATTCACTCGGGCGCAAATTTTCACGAAAGGGAGGAGGAGGAGTAACAACGCAGTTTTCCAATTTGCGCGTTGAAAAAACACAGACACACTCGCACGCGTGCATATATAGGGAATTGAAAATAAACGCGTGCGCGCAGACGTTAGTTTTATAAGAACGTGATGCGCTACCCCCGCGTGTATATACAGAGTATGTATATATATATAAAATGGCTTTGTGTGGGAAGGATATTGATTGTTTGTTATATAGCATAAAAAAAAAGTCGAGGTGAAAAATGTGTATACAAGGTAGAGAGGAGAGAGCAACAACACAATGCCGCAAGGATTTTCTCTTTTTCTTTTATATATACCTCTGCGTTATACGAGAAATTAAAAAAAAAATGATGTTGCCTATACATTTCTGCGTCTATATTTATGTGACGATTGAATTTTTGATTATAATTGACTTACGTTTAGTTAATTGTAAGTGTTACCATTTTATGCACTTTTTTTATCCCCGATGTATAATAATATACATCCATACTAATTTTTTAGACTCTTGAGATTTATCGTTTCGCGTTTCTTCCTTTGTTTTGTTTTAATCGCGATTAAATATGTATTCAATCGCCTCGTTATTATAACGTTCCAGACCGTTAACGATTCTTTAATAGCCTATATATGCTACTGCGTATACTCCTGCTGCCTTTTAGACGTTCGACGTATATAATATCGAGGAGAAAAAGTTTTGACCTTGAATATTATAAGAAGCTGTGCGAAGGCAATCTTTACCGTACAAAGCAAAAAAAAAAAGAGTTGCTATCCAAATTATCACTTCTTTTTTTCTCTCTTTGATAAGAGAGTCTCCCAAGCCACTTAATCGCTTAATTCACCGACGTTTCGTTTAAAATTAAACGCAAAAAAACTGCTGCAAACAAACAATATATGCACTTTTTTTCATTCTATATATATCCTCTCTTAATCCAAGGCCACTAACCCCCCCTCCTCTACATCCTCACAACGAAAATCAAACTCGTCATCATTCAATTATAAAAAGCCTTCACCTCGCTCTCATCATCATTTCGCTCTTCTCCAAAATCCACGAGTCTCCTGCTTCTCTCCCCCCCACCTCCACACGTATATATACAGTGTATACGCGCGCGGCAGGCTTCGCGCAATGTCGGCGCGCAGCTGTGTACAGCGCCGCCGTTGCCGCTACCGCCACCGCCACCGTGTGTGTTTATGCTCGCGCGCTCTCACACAGCGCGGCGGCGGCCATTTTTAAAAGGAAACCGAATTGCGCGCGCTCTCGCCTTGCGTTACATAACTGTGTATGTGTCTGTCTCTGTCTGTGTGTATACATACCCGAGCGGCGACCAAAAAGTTGCCTACACTCGGTATCTCTGAGTGTATGATGTTTGGGTTTCTTATTTTTTTTTGACGGGTGAACTGATATGTTTTGATACCATCTTTTAGTTCTCTTTTTTTATGAGGGTATATATAGGTAATATTGGAATAGAATTAGATGTTGATGCTTTGGTATAGGTGTAACGAAGGTATAAGATTAAACCAAGAGGAAGTTTACTGGATGGCGACGAGTATAAAGGGATGAGAAGCGAGATTATACGAGCGGCGCGTATTTAACGCGAACGCGAATCTCTTTACGGCGCAGTTAATCACTTCGCGCAAAAAGGGAATTAAACGCGCGCGTATATATATATATATATATATTGTAGCGAAGTGAGGAAAAAAAAGAAAAGGATTTGCGCGCAATACAGCGTGAAGGTTCTCTCTTTCTCTCTCACTTGGCGTGGAAAAAAAAAGAAAACTTGAAGAGAAAGAGAGAAGGGGAAGGTTGTAAAAACGCGCGTTTTCATGATGAACTGCCTATGGGTATATTAGGCAGGTAAATTGTCCGTGTGCAAAGAGAGAGATAAAAAAAGCGTAAACTTGTGCATATACGCGTAAACAAAAGAAAAAGAAGATAGAGCGATAGATAGAGAGTATAGTAGACAACAAGCCTAACGGTCTTCCGCTCGAAGCCACTAGAAGTTCTCTCTATAATATACTCGCAGCGCGTATCATTGCTCAATTCCTGAAACACGACGGTAGCGACGACGGCGATTTTTATCCCCACTCTATATACATACACACACGTTACTATATACTACCGTCGCTCACTACACCACTGCGCATGTATGATATGTATATGTGTGTGTATATATATATATATAACAAGCCACCGGCCGAACGAACAGCAGCAGTAGCAGCCAGCTGCGTGCTGACCCCGATGCCGCGACGCGTGTGACGTCACTGGGGAACTACCTCTGATCCGTTGCGGCGGCGGCTGATGATCGAGAGAGAGTTTTTTTTATGGGACACACGATGCTTTGACCGCGAGCGACTGTTGTATACATGTGTATAGGGGGTGTCAAGTGTGTGTATATATGAAGCGCTTTAATTCGAATGGATGGATGTATCTACATTTTCTAGTTTTTTCTATTTTTTTTTCTTTTCTCTCTGTATGAATGTATAGAAAGTCGAGGAATCGGGCACGCGAAAGTCAAGACGCAGGAGATGACTGCGATTGTTACTTTTCGTTGTTCGTATTATTACTAAGGTTTAAAGAGAAACATTTGATTACCCAATAATAACACACTGTAACCAATTAGAACAAAATGATTTCATTGCATTCCAACGATGCAAACTTCACTCTACCTTCCGGCACTTTAGAATCATTCCGACCCAAACTCCCCTTTTGCAGTAGTATGTATGTGTGTGTGTGTGTGGTGTTAATGGGCCAAACTTTTAACCCGCGACGCGTTCAAACTTCGCCACGACGTTCTCGCTTTTTTTTTTCCTCTATCCTCCTCCTCGAAGGCTCTTTAAACAGCGAAAGTCAAAGCGTACCGTTACATATATACCTACACGTGGTAGTATAGATAGGCTTCTTCTTAGGATTAGAGGATACGTGAGGTGTGTTTCCGCACGCTTCAACTAACTGTACATATAAAGAGCGACATGACAATTAACCGTACGTCTATATGTAATACCAATTGTATCGCCAAGTGTATAAGGGCGTGTATCAGTTGGAAAGTCGGCCAGGCAACACAACACGCTGAGAAAGGGTTTCCCCGCGTTACTGAAGATATATATAAGGTAATATAACGGAAGTTTACCGGCATCGTGGCCTGGACTTTCGAAATACTTTTGGGCTTATCTCTCTCTTTTACTCTACTCTTTCTCTTCAATGTTACAAGAGGATGATGCATGTAATACACTGGTTTTCTTCTTCACGCGTGTAGTATAAAATACTTGAGAGCGGCGTCGATTGAAGCTTGACTTCACGCTAATAAAGAGGAGGATCCTAGAGAAAGAATTTTTAGTTAATGACTCGATAGCGACGTTGATTAAGTACTTCTCAACTGACTTCAAAATCTAGTCATTATATCTCAGCACCGTACGTTACTATATCAGCCTTGAAGATTATCACTTCGTTCGTCGACCGAAATTTAGAAAATATAAAGGATCATCGCATAGTTTCGAAATAATCTACACACAACTCGACGCTACTCGTGCGACTTCCTCTTCCCTTACATATATATATATGTACCACTACTACATATATCTACATGACGCGACGTACACGGGCAATTATTCAAATTTTTTTTTCCGAACCACCGCACAGCGCAGCAGTTCACACGCGCCCCGAGAGGTCAATTCGATTCTACTTGCTATATAGTTTTCACGTGACGCGTGTGCTCTGTATTACGCGTATGTGTGTATATATATGAGCAACGTTTCTCCGACTACTTTGTCAAGGAATTCGTCGATGACGCAGTTTTATATGTATGACGAAGGCGGCAATACGGTTTAGGTTTGTAATTGTGGATTACGCGATGGCAATTGTTATAACGTAGAGGCACGCGCATAATTGATACATCCGCAGAAATGGATTGGGTATTACCACCGAACGCCGGAGGAGAGGGAAGAAAATTGTTCTGTTGATCCGATGACTCAGTTATTTTCGAATGGACGTGTGTATATATATATGTGTTTACATTTTTACCAGCCAAGATTGTCAACAAAAAAGAAAATACATACGCGGTTCTTAAGCTACACGAATAAAAACTATGTACCGCGTGTATCAATTATATTAGCAAATTCCGCGGGGTTGCCACGACGCGTGTGCAGAGAGTGACTCACACATAACGCGACTTTATCATAAACGCTTCCTCTTCGGTGGCAGGGAAAACCGTAACACGTAGTGCAAAAGTTAGAAAATTTCGCGAACCAACGATGCTTGAGTATAGAGAATACTAAGGTGTGTGTCTGTGTACTAGCGTATGGTAACGTATACACAGGAATTTTGGAGCTCGTCCAAGGGGAACGGAAACGCGCTGTTGGGTCGCGCGAGTTTGAATATTTAGACGAACACGAAGCGCATGAATTCTTTTTTTTTCTCTCTTCTATATATCCCTCGTTACGTACGATTTGTAGGTCACGTGGGTATAGGAGACTCTCTTTCTCTCGATTAATGTTACAGACACAATAACGACACGCGTGCGTGCGTGCGTACAACATACTATACGCCCGCGCGCGAAGTATAAAACATTTTCGAAACTCTCCTGCAGTTACCATTCGGTAAATTACATTACAGACTCTTGCACACGTGCGTTCAAGGCTAATATGGCTGCTGCTGCTGCTACTGCTGCCTTTTAATCCACGTGTAAACCATAAGCGAGCGAGCAAGCGCGTGTGTCGCTCGGCGCCTGAAATGGAAATGCTCTATACACGCGTCGTAGTTTTTTTTTCCCCTCTCGGTCCGCGCACACGATGCTAATGGATTTTGAACGCTGTGAATAAGAGACAATGCCGTTCCACTCACACATAGATATGTATATGTATGTATGTACGTACGTATATAGGTATATTGGCAGCTTCTTTTTTTTTTGAAATTTTCGAACATAACCACCTCGGTAAACATGCGAGAAGTTTTGAGAGGTCGATAAGCAGGGAATAGTAGTAGTAGTAGTAGTAAAAGTAGTAATAGTATATATATGTGTGTGTATAAACTCAGCGTCGGTTTTAAAACGACTTAAGAAAATGAATAAAGTTCCACGCGGAGAGAGAGGAGAATCGTCAAGCGAATTATAGTCCGAAACTTGGTTCCCGCAGCCGCCGCGACTCTGCTGCCAGGAAAACTCATCGAGAATCTTTTTCAGCTCATAATCGGACGCAGAAGAAAGAGAGAGAGAGAGAGAGAGAAAGAAAGTTCGACCGATCGGAATGTCATTTTATCATGACAAATAGGACGAAGAGTGGACGACGAAGAAGTAGAAGAGTTTTCCCGCTCTCACGCACTTAATTCTCCGTCGTTATATATTATTATTATATTGTTTCACTAAAGTTTCATTCGGCTAATTAATTCACTGTAGAAAATTCGTCACATTGTGTCGCGTGTGACGCACAATAGACACTCGTGCTCTACGACCAATTAAAAAAAAAAGAAAAAAACAAAATAAGAGGTTAGATAGAACGAGGAAAAATGATAATAACACAGACACACGGTGATCGACCATTATTCGTAATTAAAAAGTTATATATGCGCACGATTCATTTATATACATATACATATACACATGGATACGGACTAAAAGTCCCTTAATTAAAGCTAAATTCGCGACAAAAAAAAACGAGGAAGAAGAAAAGTCCCTAGGAATTCCCGCAAACATTTTCGAACGAGCGGAAACTTCCGTGCAGTTATACTCTCTCCCTCTCTCTCTCTGTCTCTTATTCGCGTGCGACAGTATTAAAGCGCACGCGCGAGCGCTAATGACGAAACGGATTCGAAAACTTTCTAACAAAGTATATATATTATACACGCAGCTCGTTCGCTTGCTATATAGCTGGCATCGTGCGCGCGTGTGTATGTGCATTTGTAACTCCACACTATGTGTATAAGTGTGTACATTAAGAAACATACTTGGAGAACACAATCACGCGCGTACACCGGGGTACAATGAGAATCTGGGGTATCGCGAAACTTGCACGAATCGCATCCTCAAAAACTTATGGGAATACATATATAGACATATGTACATGCTAGAAACACCGTTATATTCAATTATATATATATATATATATATATATATACATATCACTCGACAGTATCATTCGACCTAACAGGTTAATTCGCGTTCGACTAATAATGATAAGCGCACACGTATAATAGCGAGACACGAACTCGTCGTTATTATATATATCAACTCGTGCCGCACGTCTTTATCAGACTCGCATCACTCGTGTACAAACGTCGTACACGTGTGTGTGTATGTGGAGAAAAAGGCAACAGAAAAAAGGAAATCTTAACTTCGTTCTATTATCTAATATAATACATTTTCCAGTATTAAAAACCCATAAGAATATGCGATAACACTGAAATAGATGACGGCGGGGAGATGATATATTTATATATCTAATCACTCGGCATCACGAGACGATTTCGTGAACCTTCTTCGCGCACGCACGCACGCGACAGTATTATAGTTGTAAGTATATGTGTGTGCGGTATATGAGAGGGGAGAAGAGTAGAGGTGGAGTATAGTTGCGAGAAAGAGAGAGAGACAGGTACACGCAATCTACACAGAATTGACGCAGGCTCGTGTGACGTCAGGCGCTCGTGCCAGCAGACGGCTGCTTTCTTATATACGTACGTTCCGATTCTTCACACATACACATACATATACTTGTTATCTTCCATACGTATATACAGGTGTCTTTCGTTCGTCTGTGTATATGTACGTATGTGTATATTCAACCCACCCATTCCCTCTCATGAACTACAACACAGAGGTCACAAACCCCCTTACCGGGTAATCGCGCTGAGGTTAAGGTCTCCTGTGGAGGAGGCAGCAGCAACGAGTGAGTTTAGCGGCGGCCTCCTCGGTGGTGGCGGCCAATCCAATACTCTGGCCTGCTGACGGAGGAGTGACAGCGACGGCAGCCAGTGGCATCGTCGTCGTCGTTGCCGGCGACACTTTTCCTATGGTAGTAGTATTATTATTATTGTAACCCACTACTACTACTACTGCAGATTATCTTCTATCTTCTTCTTCACAATACGCATATACGCGCACACACTTGCGGTTGCCACGACAGCTGCTGCTGCTGCTCCTTTTGCTTCGGTATATATATGTATTATATATTAACACGCAACACACCAGTACACCCGCGCACTCTCGTAACTTTATTGGCGGCTTGTTGTTGTTACTCACACCCCCTTATATTATATTTATCACCTTATTTCTCTCTCTTTCCAACAACTCGTGGTGTTATCAATCACACTGCAAAGAAAGAGATCACCACCAATAACAATTATATGATAACTCGACACTTTTCACTCGACGATTCACAGTAGCAAATATATATACAATCACGTATACATTATATATATATAGATTATATCTATGTATTAACACTTGGGTCGCGACGCGGTGTGGCAGAGCGGCGTCAAGCCTCGCGGCGTAGAAAAGGAGAGAGAGACGTAGTCTTCGTCGTCGTTCCACTTGAAAAACGTTGCTGACTGCTTGCTTGCTTGCTTGCTTGCTTGCTCGCTCGAGAGAGTTGAGCAATCACTCGGCGCAACAAACTGGGGAAAACATCATCGTCGTGTGTCACGTACACACAGACACATGCGCGCACGCTCGCGCCGTATAATCGTCCAATCGCCGAGAGATAAAAGACACTCTTTATATGTATATATATGTATGTATATGTGAGAGAGCGCTCGATGGTGGAAGGAGGTATAGTGGTGGTAAAAGAAGAAGAAGACTTCTCTCTTTCTCACTCTTCGCTATGTCGCGGGCGGCTAATCCCGGACGACTCTCCGATGCTCTTCCCCGGCCAAAATGGGGCCCCCCTAGCCGCCCTCCCCCCTGTACGTTCCTTCGTTCGTTCCTCTCCTGAGAGAGAGAGAGAGAGACGTACGTATATACGTACGCACACACAACTATTCTCTTTCTCTATCTTTTCGTCTCTCCCTTCTTCTTCTTCTTCTTCGTCTGCTTTGGCTGTATATGCCTGTGCGCGCTTCGGGGAAAAACAATCCGCACGACACCACCAACTGCTGCTGCTGCTGCTAGTGATGCTTATACTCCCTCTCTCTTTTCACTGTTAACTCTCCAAACACACACACACAAACACAAATACACAGGTATATAACCACTGTATGTATATATATAATATACGTGTATGTATACCTTGTTGTCACATACGGTTCACACGATTAATTATTGTTATTTCATATGTATATAACAACAACAATATATATATACACGCGACAGAAAGCAAAGGAAAAAAAAGAGAAAAAAGGTGGTATTATGATTCTCCGCTGAAACGCGAGCGCGCGTTCATCATCACTATTATAACTTTTGCTCGCGGGCAGCAACAACACGCGCGCGCAGCACAGGGATGAGACGGAGACGATCGGCGAGGAGAAACTGGCGCTTTCCGGTCGCGCGCGCCGCGCGCAGCCGTCGCCGCTGCTGCCTGCCGCCACCGCCGACGCTGCTGCTGCTGCGCGCGGGGAGGAGGAGGTAAAACGAACGGGGAAGGAGAGGGGGAGGGGGGAGTGTAGCGGCGGCGCAGCAGCAGCAGCAGCAGTCGACGGACTGCGGAGAGAGAAGTGGGGGACGCGCGCGCGCGCCGAGAGAGAGAGAGAGAGAGTGAGTGACTCTCTGCGCGCTCCGAAGGTGATGGAGTGATTCGAGAGAGAGAGAGAGAGGGAGCGTCTTTGTATTAGAGAACGATGAGATCTTTTTCCTTTTTCTTCTTCTTTTTTTTTAAGGTTTATAAGAGTGTTGATTGTTGACTTTATAGAGGGAGAAACAAGTAGTTTGTGTCTATTATCGATGATAAATAAAGCTGACCATAATTTTTGTTATATATGTATATACGAATGTACAATGAGAGAAACATTGTCGTCAGTCGATCGACGAGTCGACCTGTTTTTTTCTCTGTTTACAACTATTTATACACATCGCGACGGTACTCGTGACGCAGATCACGAACTTACTAGTATATATGCGCTACCGTCAAGGCCTTCCGAAATCACTCACGTATATATATAATACACGTTTCGTCCACCTATATAATGAAAAACCACTTCGTCATTAGCACACATACCTATATACATATATACTGTTCTACTCTAAGAACTTAACTCGGGCCATTGTGAAGCTAGCCTAACTCTAACACACAGAGTCTCACCGACTCTGCCATCGTCGTCGTCGTCGTCGTTGCCACTTCTCTCTCTTTTTCTAGGTCTGTTTATCGCCTCGTTTCTTCGCGCGCGTAAGAGAGAGAGAGAGAGACGGAGGCCTCGGCTGCGCATGCCCGACTGTTACTACTACTACTACTACTACTACTGGGCGCTACTACCGCTTGCTCTCTCTCAATATTAACACGGACACACACGCGCTACGCGATTTATTAATAGCGGTGTAAATAATGAAGCATATACTTATATATATATATATATATACACACACGCGCGCAAGTGAAAGATGTTTATCGTCCGAAGTTTTCGGATATATGTATGTGAGTAATAATAATCTTGGGAGGTAAGCGTGAATTTTTTATCGAGAGATGCGTGTGCGCGGCTGCAGCGTGGTATAATTAAAGAGAAACGTGCGTGGTTTGCGGTGTGTATGTATGGTGCTTGCGAGGAGTAAGAGGAATGCCTGCAGTGTGTATATGCGCGCGAGATAAGGTGAGACTCAAGGTTTCGGTTATCGAATGCCCCGGCAAGAGCGAGAAAAATAAAAAAAAAAACTTAAACGCGTAATAACAATACACACGAATTGTTGAATTTAGAAATGTAACTGACGTATTTATATGTAGCGGTGCTTTTTTTTAAAAGATTTTCCGATATACTTTTCTTTTTAGCTCGGTGTATGTCTATGAGACAGGAAACGGAAGTTCAGAACGTGGAGAGCAGAGTCGGAACGGAACGATGCCGCGTGTGAAATTCGAATTTGACTCGCATAGATATACACGTAGACATGTAATTGTATTACTTGCATGCACTACGATCAACCTCGCCACTACGCAAGAAGAAAAGTAGAGTTAAAAATAGAAAGAAAGGCAACAAAACGTTAATATCTTCATCGAACGCGGAGGAACGCGCGCGCGCGCGCACTTAGCTTTATAATCGGATCGTGAAAGCGCCCGTGAATAAGTGAGGACGAGAGAACGACGCGCGTAATTTTAGCGCGCTCCGCACGCGTTAACTGCAATGATAATGCATAATTTGCGTGAACGTCTGTATGTGTATACGTAAGAAAGTGGATTATATTTGTGTAAAGTGCGACTTTTTTTGTGCACAGTATTTATACGCACGCGTTAATAGTGGATGAGTTCGGTGTTAAGGTGTGTAATCAGGCACGTCGATGTGTGTATATTTAATATTCGTAATTCTAGGTAATCAAGCTTAAGTCAAACATATACATTGAGAAGTTTAAAGTATATATACATACATAAGTGTCTACTAGCAGCATACTTTACCGTCGAACACGAAGGTTTCTTACTATACCACGCTTACATACCGTTATTCGTCATTCGAACTCCAAAAGTCTTTATTCCTCGAACCTCGACCGAGCATTCCGCGAAAATACCCCAACAACGCATATAAATATCAGTGCGACAAAACAAAGCAAGAGACATATATACATATACACACACACAAGTGAGAGTGAAGACATTGATATACGAAATGTTTCGCGAACCCTCGCAACAACTCATTTCCCTCTCTCCTCTGTATACGTATACACAGTACATCTTCTTAGTAATTCATTTTCACCGAATTTTCGCCGAACCTTCTTCCATACCGCCGCTCAATTTTTCTCGCTAACCTCCCACACACCAGGGCTCAGTTTCCTTCGTTCTTTAACTATCTCTGTGTATACTACTGTATATACATACTTATACATCTATACGTATTACACTTACACTCGTATATGTATAGGCGCGGCAATGCGCGACGAGAAGCGTATAATGACGCGCGATAGAGAGAGAGAGAGAGATCGAGAGTGGGAGATTATCAAAATGGCCGGCCGCGCCGCGTCACACACCGGAGAGCGAGACCTACATAAACAGCGGGGTCGCGCGTACGTATATATATATACGTGCGAGTATCTACGTTTCTATATATGTAAGAGTGAAATGTTTGCATTTCGCGAGTGTATAAAGTATGTGGGAGAAGAGAAGGAGGAACTTGAAATATATTGTAATGGGTGATGCAAAAAGCGAACGGGATGAGTCAGTCAAGTTTTTGGCGTGATTTCGACGCTATATACATTGATGTTGATGAGGTGTGTGTATATATATGTGTATTTATATGATACGCGTGCTCCGATATTACGTAGTTATTGTGTTTACGCGATTCTTTCAGTGGAAGTATACCAGATTTAAATGTTATTACTTTTCCATATACCTCCTTCTTGATCTTACTCACATGTACTTTTAGAATTTTTTGCTTATCAAACCTACCTCTCTACGCTATCAATAGCTAATAAAAAAACACGGTAACCACTCCTATACCCAAATAGCAATGAAAGAGAAGAAGAGAAAGAGAGAGAAAGAACGGAAAATCATACTCCTTCGCGGCACGTGCCACTACACTCCCTCTCTCTTTCTCCGCGTACAGTCACTCATCTCTAAATATAAAATTCACGTGCGCCACGTTCGCGCGCGTGTGTTCGCGGTTCGCGTATGGAAAATTAATTAGCCGCGCATCTATACGAATGCGTGCGTGCATACATGTATATATATATATTGAAGCGTTGATCCTTTTCCGATAACGGGCAAACGCAGCGTAGCGCTTTAAATCGTAATTATGTCTATATATACGTGCGACGATTGGCGTTGCGTATCTTTTTTCTTTTTTTTTTTCAATATCGGTCAGGATACATAGTGGCAATAGGGAGGATCATTAATGTTTATATAAAGGTGGTTAAAGTCACGCAGGGTCGGTCCCTTATTGTGTTCTATGTAAGCGCGGTAAAATGATGCGAATTGCTGTTAATAGTCGTTAATAAACATTTGCGAAAAAAAATGAAGGTTTTCGAAGAGGCAAGGAAAAAGAGCGACGACGGCAATGAGTAGAAAATGATTAACCGCAACTTTAAAATTTAAAGGAGCACGGAAGCGCTCCGAAGGCAAACGGGTTTCTATATATATATACATTAAGCTTTTTATTTACTCAAATGTCAAGTTAAAACGTTGTATATATACGTAAACAGTCTCAAAACGACCATATACTTTTAAAATTCTTTTTTTTTCTTCGGTACCCTACTTACCTTCTAATCTCCTCGAACCATTAAAAACACACATACACACACACACACATAGACGCGTACTTACTTTACTCCTTTATCCAATAAAATTAGCAGGTTGCGCAACACACCGATAGCCGCGCGTCTTACTAAACACTTTCCCCCCCTCCCTCTCCCTCTCTCTCCTATAGTCTCGCGAACGCGGAAGAACCGCGCACCGCGGCGTGAAAGCGAGAGCACAGCTCGCTCTATACACTATATACTATTAACACAGCGATCGCTCTTATCTCGCGTAAACGATCGCGGGGAGAAATCGAGAGACTGCGACTATATACTGCTACGAGATCACCCTATATATAGGGGGTGTGGCAGTACAATGTAGGGTAATTTTACTTTTTATTTTTTTTTATATTAATTCTCATCATAGTGTGTGTGTCGGTCACTATATGTGGAAAACTGGAAACAAGAAGAAATGGTAAGAAAAATACTATAGGATCGGTCACTCGCACCACCCCCTTGACCCGAACTTCGTCTCTCGTCCGCACTTTCTAAGGAAGTCTAAGTCTCCGTGTGTCTGTCAGCACATGGCAACGAAAAGGATCCGCGTTGCGCAACAGTATGAACGAGCGGTGCCATTGTTCTCTCGTATAGTATACATATATATATTTATGTATATATACATACATACACGCGCGTTTGTCACACCGCGTGCGTGAGAGCGTTGGCCCCGCGCGATGGTCGCTCGAGATAACGGTGGTTGTATGTATGTGTGTGTGTGTGACCCGGCCGGTCGTCGTTGTCACGAGTTTGTATAAACCAAGTCCAAGTGTTTTTTTTTCGAAGAAGAAGACGACGAGAGAAGGGTGAAAAGTGAATATTCATTAGGGAAGTGGATGTGTGGTAGTATATAGGGAGTTTTGGGTGTGTAAATAGCGTCACGTGAGATTGTAGGATAAGTTTGGTGCATAGTTTTTCTTTTCCTCATATATATTTAAATGCTGCCTATATACTCGAAAGCTATAATATCGTATACAAAACTTCGTTTCGTATTTAATAGCTAAATTTTTTTTCCGTTCATTGAAACCGAACTCGCGCACTGTGCCAGCATACACACGCGTGATGAAAGAATGAAACCATTCATTTAAAAAGCACACGATGAGCACGTACCAACACGTGATTCCCCCCCACCCCTCTCTCTAATTCAACTTGAAACATAAAACCTATACATACCACAGCGACTATATATGATTTGGCAGAACACAGTAGCACACGAAAAAAGAATTCTAATACACAACTTCAGCGCGTTTAATTCCACCCACCGCAGCACATTCAATTTTTTCTCTCTCTCCGCCCCTCGTTTCTTCATTTCACTTGTAACCCGATCATCCACCCACGATAAGTAAATAAATAAACCAAAATTTTCCTGAGCAGCAGAGGTGTATACGAGCAAGGGTAAGATGATGTTATCCACCGACCGTAACGTACGTTTTTATCGCCGCACGCGGACCATGTGTGTGTGTGTGTATATAGAGGGAGGGCGATAAATTTTTACGCGAGCGACTATAGTAAAACGAAACGAGTGTAAGCGTGCGCGGTGATTTTGTCACGGGTATATATATGTATATATACATATACGTCAGTCGGTTTGTTTTGAAGAGGAAACATATATAGGGAGAGGTGGATCACATACGCGTGCGTGGTAATTGATGCGGAAATTCGACAACAACAACAAGTTTAGATAGAGGTTATAGCTGGGGAAAAGATTTTTTGTGCGGCAATGGTACAATATCAAGGTTCGAAGGTTTCTTATAAAGATACGCCGAGTGCGCGCGACGAAAGTTTTGGTTATAGGAAAAGGATTATCTCGTTGTAGGAGTTCTTGCAAACTTTATAGGCAGACAGAGAGAGAGAAAGACGAAAGTTTGTGCAAAGTTATTGTATATATAACTGAGACATACAAACCCCATAATTTTTAATGAAAAAGAAATAATAAAGAAGAGAGAAAAAAGGAAGAAGAAGATAATTCAAATTATCATAGCGATTTATGTATAGTGAAAATGCGACAACAAGATTTGATAAACGAAGATAGAAAATTTTCCTCTAATCGTATATATACATATATAGAGACTGCGGATGCACGACATTTTTCACGATTACAGTCCGCGTTTTTCAATACTGCTGAGCATCATCTTCTCGGAATCACAAGTGTAAATACAGACGAGCGCACTCCTCTCCATATACATCATCGCCGAAAAAAAAACACGCACACTTCTCTCGCGTAATTCTACGAGGCGTATACACATAAACCATGATGCTGATATATACCCACGCGACGACCGCACATATCCACTCATATACATATATATATAAAAGCATAATCTTATCGGCGTGTCTATTTTAAATCTAACGAAACACGTACACCACATCGCAGAGCTTACCTCATTATCGCTTATTATCGCAACAACAACGACAACGACAGAGAGAAAGAAAGAGAACTTCCTCTCCTTCTCTCTCTCTCTCTCTCTCTTGGTGCATAAAGACAACGAGAAAGGAGAGAGAGAGAGAACGAGAGAGATTAAGAAGTGCGGACCACACGCGCGGCCCGTTCTAATTGAAAGAGGCGTGCAGAAAAGCTCGTTTACGCGACTGCCAACAGTGCGTATATATATGTGTGTGTGTGAGAGAGTGTGGTTTATCGCAAACGAACGAAACTGATAAGAGACGCGCGCACGCAGCGATTATACGCGTGGTGTATAAGAGAGAAAGAAGAAGACGAATAAGGAGCAACAGCGAGTTTGCTTCTTCTTTCTGTTGTTCGTGCGGAGATATATCCGTAACCGAGGAAGAACCGAGAATATTTTTCGAGATTAAAGAAGCGCGAGATACACAGCCTAGATCTTTCTTTCTTTCTTTCTTTTTTCCAACACGCTCAGGTTGTTTATATAGGGATAAAAGATGGTGCACACAGGGAATTTACGTTTATGCGCGCGCTGCATCGAAAGCGATAAAGTGTTTTATATATATATTATATTATATTACGACAGTGACGCTAAAGTTTCATATGCACACTGTGATAATCAATAATCTCTCGCGCAACGATTACGCGTGCTCGTACTTTGTGTGTATAAAAATAATTTTCAAAGTGCAGCCGTACGTAGCAGCAACCGCATCGTGGTAAAGTAAACAACGATAAAGCGCGAGAGAATACATACATATATGTATAAAAGATAGCCAGGGATGGATTTTCTCGAGCATTAGAATAAGCGCGCGATACGTTTGATTTAAAGCTAAATACGCGTCTGTAAATCAATTGCCGAAAGCTGAAAACTCAACGACGAGTTTAACGGCCTCGAGAAAGAGAATAGGAAAAAAAAGAGCTTTTCTCAGTGTTTACGAAAGAGAATGAATGTCGCGAGCGAAGTTCTTTGTTTCAGGGTCTATATACAGACAAACAAAAAAAAGTGAGACAAGAGTTTGTGGGATTTATAATCGAGGTCGAGAGATCGGTCTAGAAAATTTTTCGAGAATTGTGTCACGAGTCACGTATATATATATATATTTCGTTAGAGTTTAAAAGAAAAATTAAGACGCTATTATTTTCGCTATATATATATAGATATACGTACCGAATGGGATAAAATTATTAAGGAAACAAGCGGCAAATACTATTTTTTCGCTTGTACACATATATATATAGGTAACAAAAAATTTATATATAAACACTCGCATGTTATATGTATATTTATATTTAAGATAATGTTTGCGTAATAATTTCTTTTAAGTGGCAAAAAGAAAATTGTTGAATAAAGTGCGCGACCGACAATCGCGCGTGTCTATAAACATTTCAATAAACTATTTTCTCAATAAACACAACGCTTATTTACACATTATATATAGTTCTTATACTGGATCATTGCATAAACATATATAATATAGAAGAAAGAAGAAGGAAAAAAAAAGCGTAACGCAACAAGCGAACAAAACAACGCCACGCACGGGGTCTTCGAAAAGTACACGCGTGAGCTCGCACAACAACAGCCGCGGCGACGACCGTATACTTAACCCTCTTCCCCTTGTGTTTTCTCTTCTGCGTAGCGCGACGTCTCTCTCTCTCTCTTTCTCATTGTACGAGCCAATAAAGAGACGACCGCGTGACGCAGGTCAAGACGACGAAAATTCGAGGGACAAGTATATACATATATATATTTTCTTTTTCGATTTTTCTGATCGCATAAGGTAAGTGTCTATACGCCTCCTCTATATGTTTCAATTCAATCGCGGGAGGGATGAAAAAAGTTTGTTTTTTTTTCATCTGTATTGCACGAGGAAAGAAAATTATTCTCGTTTAATGAACGCATCACGAACTTGTATATTTTATACGTGGGTATATATACGATATACACTTGTCGCGCTGATAATCGCGATATAGTGACGAATAATATGCTAACGAGGAGAAGCGAAATAATGACGAAGAGAGATATAGAAGGGATTCGTGTACATTTTCTCTCTTTCACTCCTTTTTCCTTCTTTTAATGTATTCAAATTGGTGGGATAAAGTTGACTTACGTGTTGCGTCGCTGTGTTGTCATGTGTGAGTATATGATGACATATACGTTAAAGAGCAAAGATGCTTACCTGTAACAGAAATAAAAACGTCATTAATTTTGTGATACTATATGTATGAGGAAATAGAGACGCGACATCGACGTATGTACAGTAGTACGGTATTAATTTAACATGATGATGAGACGCGCGCGCTTGCAATATTAAGTCTGCGCGCGCGTGCTTGTAACTACATACCATCGATGGCGGGATTTTATGTATTTATATATATATTATTATAGAAGTTACGGTAGGGACTGGGTAAATATTTTATGCGCGAAGAAGCAACGACTTAACGATGCTTCAAGAATAATGACGTGGGTAAAAATAAAAACAACATGTGAGTCGGAATATTTATATTAATAGTTAAAGTATTTAGTAAATATACTCATAAATATACTTTGTATACTTTATAAGCAGTATTATATTAAAAATAGTATAAAAAAATAAATAAATAAATAAATAAACACCACCTGAGAAGGTGGAGACCCCCCAAAAAAAAATCCACCACACTGCCACATTCGATCGTGTTCACTGCTGCACAGGCGTACACGTGAACGCGGAACCTTCAAAACTCCGGGTAGCTATGTAAGGATAATAATAAGGGGTCGCCCTCGCGCTCTCGCGACCCCCTTCTTATACGCGAAAGGGGCCAAGGGGGTTGTTGCTGCTGCTACTGCTACCGCCGCAAGCGCGTGTTCCATTGCCCCAGATAAGACGGATCGTGCTATGTGCGCGCTTATAAGGAAAAAGGTGCGCGTGGACGATTCTCTCGATTATTGAGAATATTTGCGTGAGAGGTGAGTGTGTATACAAGGTTGTATAGAATAGGATATTGTGCGAGGTACAGAATAGGGGGATGAAATTTAGGTGAAGGGGAGGGTTTGGAAAATGATGAAGTTTCGAGAGGCTTGGTGAAGTTTGTACATTGATTTTTTAGTTGAGTATATATGTAGGTTCAGTGGTATGTTTGAGTGTATTGAAGGCGAGGTACGGTGAATGGTGAAGTGTAGGTTTGTTGGGTGAGGTACGAAAGTTTTTTTACTATGATGTCGGCAAAAAGAAAATCTTTTAGATTAACTTTTGGTTTGACATCATATTGTAATAGTATCGGTGAAATTTATTCGCTTTGATATCCTGTTTACAAAACGACAAGGAGAGATGCGATTTATAATGTGTCGTTTTCAAGGATTATTTTTTTTTACTCAACTGAACAAAGATATTTCTTTGAACATTTCTTTCGTAGTAGTGTTTTAAAAATGTACCGTAGAAATTATATAGAAGTAGTTAATAATTGAAGACAGATATTTGCAGTGTGGTTACGTATATAATTGATTGACGAAGGGAGAGAGTAGATATATACCGAGACGTAATTTTAGATGTTAGAACATTAAAACTTGCTGGAATAGCTAATTCACTCGGATTATCGACGAACTCTCGTAGAAATCTTCATCAATCTTTCATTGGAAAGCCGTTTAATCAGTGAATTGAACCTCGAATATTGAGAAAATTTGATTTGAAATATAAAAACTTGGATTTCTTAAGCAACCTCGTAAAGTTCTATTATATGTTCGTAAAAGGAAACATTGTTAATTATTCTTAGGCCTAGTTACATTCACAGTTAACTTGTATCTGACTTTCTAACCAAAGCATAACCTTTAATTTTCCTTGATCAATGTCTCGTAAAACTGGTTCGTTGAAAGAATAACAACGAAAAATACATCGCTTGAAACATTCTAAACAATGTAATATGTTTATTAAACCATTTTATTTTTCTTATTATTCATCTAAAGTATTGAATCCTAACTACCGAACCAACGATAATATCGAACGTAATCCCAATTTACATCCTTAAACCCACCATAATATACAACACTTTACTTTGCACCTCTTCATTTCACTTCCGTAATAGATTTCCATAAACATTGGTTTTCCTTCCATCCCTTTTTGCAGACAAACCTACCTGAGGCTAACCGTTCATAATTATTGCCGACGACACAAATGAATAGAAAGATTTCGAGGGTTTTTCCAAATTAAGAGCTAATTACTCGTCGTCTACGAGCCGAAAGCTATTTATACCTACTATATAGTTGTTAACACATTGCCTGTAGGGGGTTAGGTATATTGGGTATAATAGGATACAAAAGGTATCAATAGTAAGTAAGGCAATAGTACCATTATGCGAGACCGAGACGTCTAGATCAATAACTGCCGCGTTCGCGATGATGTGAGCGTGTGTATGTGTGGACGCGAAAATAACTCGAAGAGAGATAGAGAGGTGGGTGTCTTCGTCGAGAATCACGTATAAAGCTCGTAGCAGCAGCAGCAGCTGTGAGAGAGATCAGAATTGAATGGGGGTGGTGGATGAGCGAGAGAGAGACACGAGCCAGATATGTGGGTCGATTGGAGTGTGTGTTAATCGCTTGGCGCAGGGGGAGAGATAGTCTTTTTTTTTAGTTTTTAGGGTTTGAAAGGTAGAGGAGAATATGGTGGAAAAATTGGTTGGTTGATATTTCGGAAGTAAATAGAAGTTGCTGAAATATTTTTCTCTATTATATGTTGTAAGCGACGAAACCTTTTCTAAATACAAATAATAAAATTATAACCACCCGATGAAACAAAAAAAAAAGTAAAATCATCGCATTATATATTGCTACCCTCATCGCTAAGCGCCACGTGAACGTGCGACGTATTACGCAACGCGTGTGCATCACGTGCGACTTAATAATCGTTTATTCCCCCGAGCCACGTGAGAGTGAACCGCGTTAAGTATTTCCTTTATCTTCTCCTGGTCAGACCGAGAGATGCGTACACTTGCAGGTATCGGATTGAATAGAAAAAAGAAGTACCGGATTGCGTAACACCAGCGTAGGTTTATTTGAATATATACGTTGTTGTTATACAGAAAAATGATGATGATATGGGGCGGGTACGTGAGATGTTTCCCTTTGTTCCTTTTGTTTGCATCGTTAGAATAAGATATGGGAATGTCTCAAAACTTGTTGTTTACTGTAGACGAAGCTGATTATTAATGCGACTCGCGCTTATATATGAAAAAAATTTTTTTTTCACAAAACGAAGTAAGTAAACGAATAAACTTATAAACAAAGCCCATTAGTCATTCGAAAAATCAACTGGCTCTTAAAATACACCGTTATACCGTACACAAAAGGATTTTCTCGTCAAAGAATCATCTCCCAACTTTCGCCCACTTGCAATAAAGTCAGTAAGAGTGAGAGAGAGGGAGAACACGACGAAAGAGAGCTCGCTAATCCATCAACAGTTCGAGAAAACACAAAATCCACACAATAAACGAAAGATCTTTTTCCTCTCTCTCTGTCTCTCTATCCTACAAAAAACCAGCAGTAAGCAGCAGCAAGAACCGAGAGAAGCAGCACTCGATTCCCGGTAAAAGTGGAACGCTGCCGCACGCGCGGCGAGCGCGTCCGCGCGCCGTCTCTCTCCTCGCGTTAATATTCATCTGGATTTCCTCGGAACGAGACTGCAACATTTTTACCCCCCTCCCCCTTTTACCTCCCAACCTCCTCCTCCTCCTCCTCCTCCTCCCGCTTGTTTCCTTGGATTTTCCTTTGTACTCGAGTCTACACGCGCCGCTGGAACGGCAGCAGTAACAGCCAATCGGCCTCGGGCTGCGTATAGTACGCACGGTTTTCCTTGAGAGATTGCTCGTAAATACACACATATACACAGAGAGAGGGAAAGAGAGAATCGTTGGTGTATATATATGTATATATATATATATACGTACATCTTATAATAATAATTTGCAAAGGCACGCAAGTAAGAGAGGTGATTAAGATATCGACAAGGCTCTCTCTCTTTCCGACGGATTATGCAAAACCTTCGCTTCCGCTGCGGATGCACTTTCCCGCGTGATTACAGCCGACAGCGCAATGACGAAGACGACGACGACGACGAACGTTTCTGATTCCATGAAGAAAGAAGAGGACAGAGAGAAAGAGAGAGAGAGAGGCTGAAGGAGAAGATGATGCTAATTTTAAAGTGTCGCTATGTAGGCCAGCGCGCGTGGGTGTCTATTAGAAAATTAGAGACTGTTTCGTTTTTTAATGCGCGCATATAGCGCGGAGAGTTATACGGGTATACGGTTATGTATATATGTACGTATGTGTGTATGTGTGTGTTGTTACGTAAATTGAGACGTGGTGGTATGTAGACACGCGCGTGGTACGTGCCGATGCGCTGCCGGCATTTTTGTAACTGTTAATAGCGTTGATGATTTTAATCGTATAAGAGATGTTTGACAACGTTCCCTATTTGACTATATAAACGCTATGTTATTGTTAGGGTTTTGGAATTATTTATGGAACTATTTTGGATCAAACTAGAGCTATTATTAATAATTTTTAAACAATCTAATTATTGTCAGAAAAAAATTATAGCGTCAAATCGAGCTTGTTCTTATTTTTTTCTATACGTTCAGTAAGTCCCAAAGAACAAGAAAAAATTTATTCCGTGAGTGTACTCTCAAAAAATATTTTAATTTTTTTCGTCAACGGAAAAGAGAAATAAATTGTGAAATAGCTCATATATTATTCGCATTCCCGCAGAGAATAGAAGAAAATTTCTCAGAAATGCCACTAAACATCAATTTCTAATAGTAAAAGCGTTAGAATATTTAAAACCAATCGTTCGAATAAATAGCCGTTATAGCAAAAACAATCGCATATTTATTATTATTTCTTAGCCCATCACGAGTTTATTTAAATTATTTCTAATAACGGTAGCTCCATATCAACAAATACCTCGACGAGATCACCCTTATACCACATAATATATATTTTCCCTCCAAAATGCCGACCGCACATAGCCGGCTCTACACACACACACATACACAAGCTAACGTTGTTGTGATAACCATAACCTCAAAGGTTGCGTCTTACCGTTCTTGTTGTTCCTCACGCGACGGCCTGTATCTATCACCTTGAGGATGTCTATTCCTGTCGTTGTCATGTCTATTCCTGTCGTTGTCATATCCATTCCTGGGCCTCTCGTTGTTATACCCATATCTGGGCCTATCATTATAGTTATATGGTTGTCGATTTCTCTCCATGATGGTCCACTATGTTGTTTTCTTTTTTCACATAGACACTACACTCACTACACTTTAAACACACTTGGAGAATTCATAACCATATCACTGTATATTCACTGTATGTAATATTACTATCGGAAAGATAAACTTCGTATAGCAAACATGTATAGATAACTATACATTTATATATATAATATATACACGAGAGAACACGAGACCGAAGCGAACCCGGTAAAAGTACCGGGGCGACTGAACCTCTATAGACTTTCGAAATTTAGCAACAGAGCCACGAGACAGTGATATTTACAAATGGCGTCGTCTATGTTGATGCGTGCGCACACGCAGCTGTACAGAGGACGCATCACGACATTTACTTCCGTAAGGACTTTTAACATTCCAAAGGGAGGGAGTATATTACCCTCTCTCCGCAATATACAGTCTTACCCTATTTCTTACTTGTGCTGCTACCTGCGGCCTGTATGCCCCTCCTCCCCTCTCTTTAGCGCCGGTTTTCCGAAAAGGTTCTCGACTTATTACTCAAACTTTCTCTTATATTCACTCATCCATCTATTTATTGCCTGTATTGTTATGTACGCGTGTATGTATAGATACGTATTCACGGGTTTCCTATTCCTAAGACCTTGAATCATACTAACCTGTTTGCATGATTATGAGGCTAGAAGACGAATGTCCGTGTGTGTGAATGTGTATGTAGTCATCAAAAACATGTTTTCGGTCGTTGATGACAATAGGTAAGGGTATATGAACTGTGTTATAGAGAGAAAAAAGAGTCTGTTTACGTTGTCTATCTTCGTATTGAAACACTTATTAACACTCCTTTGCTTTCTCGTATATATCGAGAGAACAGTATATTCGGTTTGCTTTATTTTTTCTTAAAGCATATATATATACTTTGTTCAGTGTTTTCTTCGTGATTCTGAGGATATAATATATATATAAGCGTAAATATATTGTAATTCTTTATCTAATGGTGTTGCGGTCATAAATGCAGTGACATAGGGCATAGAACTCAGATAAGAGGCTTCTCCTATATATATGTATGTGCCACAGTCAAAGCGCTTTTATATTTAAGAGTGTTTGGCCAGTGAGGCGTTGTATACATATCCTTAACGAAATTTTATCTTCGAAAGTGACGGGGACGCCCCTGAGAAAAGGTTCTCGAATGCTTTTCTCCCTCTCCCCCTCAGTTCGGGAGTTGCGCCAACGCCTATACGACCATTTAAAAATAGATCGCCATCCCTTGATTTTTTTTTCTTCGTGTTTAGGAAAGTCGTGAAATATATATCGACGGTTTAACGGTTTTCGGGTGTTCTTAACTGGTGGCAGCATTTTTGTCGTATATAGCACTATGTGTTATTCTAAATTATCTGTAATATGTGGTTATAGAGATATACGCTTGAAGTTATTAAATAATCATAACCTACATTTTGTTGTACTTCACATCATAAAACACCAAAATGAACAACACAAAAAGTAAAAGGAATTTATTTTATTATTCAAGCCATATCGTTTCATCATTTTTTAAAATAGATCAAGATCAACTGTTTATAATACATTTTTAAAAAATAACCCTTATTACTTCAAACAGCTTTTTAAACAACTACCCTTTTCCCCTTCAAAAAAAGGGCTATATGGTTCCAACTATTACACCGTTTCCACTTCACTCCTAACGAGCGTTCCGATAAAAATCATCAAATCATCTCCTACATACACTCTCATAATACTCCAACCATACACACACACACAGACACATCACGCGCATACCCTTGCACCCTCTCTTCACGTCGCGGGGGCAGGTGATGACGACGTATATGCACGTGCGCCCGCACGCGCGGCATATGGCGCGTCGTGTCGTCGTCGTCATATACACACATACACACACATATATATATACGCCTTTTGTTGGCCGTTTCCTGCGCGTCAATATATATATACATATATATATAAAGACCATCGCACTGCTATACCGCTGCTGGGGGAAAAAGAGGCGCGCAAGAGAAATTCCTACGCGAGGAGAGGAAATAGGAGGAGGCGGCACGAACTGTGCTTCATGCGCGAGGCTAAGGAAGGAGGAAGGAAGCGCGCCTTTTGTCTATATATACATCGAGTGAACGAGTAAGAGAGAGAGAGAGAGAGAGAGAGTGGTTTTACGTCGCCAGGTGGAGTGGGAGGAGCGGCACGAAGCGTGCGGAGTAATTGAATCGGAGCGCGTATAGTGGTTGTTGCAAAGGCGCGCATATGCAGGAGGGAGAGAGAGAGGGACATTAATTGTTGTTAATACGGACAGGAGGATATAGTTTTCTATATATACGGATATAATATGTACCGCGGTTTCGCTTAGGGACCGAGTATCGTAAATATATATATGTATAATACACATACACACGCACATTGGTATGCTCGAGAAATAGATAACCAGTTGTTGTGAAACCCACTGCCTCCTCCGCCATCGCCGCGCGCGTGCGAGCGCGCAGGTTTAAAAATAATCCGTTATTGTCTCTCTCTCTCTCTCTTGTTCTTTCTATCCCTCTTCTCTTGCTCACTATCGAGCTAGCCAATAGAATACCACGCGCGCCTCGATAACAACATATTCGCGTAGCAGTAGTAATATTAGTATAGTAGCTGAAAAAGAAAAACATCAACGACGCGCGTCAACAACAACAACAGATCTTCGATTAATCAAACTTATAATATATTTACTACGACTCGACGTAACCGCGTGTAAAATTTTATACCAGAATATCTCGATTTATATAGTAGTCGAAGGTATCCTCGTATATACTATATACAGAGAGTATAGTAGCGCGAAGGAAGGAGAAAAAAAAAAGAAACGCGCAGAGACTTCCGTGCGGTAGTAGTATTATAGCAGCAGCAGCACGCAGGGGCTCGGTGTCTCGGCCTCGGGGTCTCCTCTCGCATACACGTGTATATAGATGGTTAGTGTATATATACGCATAGCGCTATAAGCTGTTATATACAAGAAAAAGAGAGAGAGAGAGAGCCAAGGTCGCCCTCAGGTGATAAAACAGCTGTACCTCGGTTGGTAAGGTAGCGTGCTACGGTATCGGTTGCCGATTGGTCGTCAGTTGTATATAATCTCCGCGGTATATAAGCGAGAAGCGGTATATATACGACGGTGTGTATAGTGCCAAGTGAAGACACGCGGGTATACTATAGTGGGTGGGGTAAGAGAGAGAGAGAGAGGCGAAGTGGGCGGGTGAGAGCGTAAATAGCGGAGTTTAATGGAAAGTTAAGGTGATTGTGGCGCTCTGCTCAACGCTCTCGTCTATATATCTTGGTATATATATATGGAATAAGATTGAGCTGTAATTGTGCGTTATAATCGATGGATGTAAGAGTGGAGACACTTGTTTGTGCAGGTTGCGTATACCAGTTAGGTGTGTTTCGAAACGTGGAGTGACGCTCTATATTATTCTTTTCTTTTTTCAACAGTTAAAAAGAAACAAAAATATTTTAAATATCGCACAAAAGTATGTAAACAAAAACATATATACCTCCGGTATAAAATAAAGACAAAAATTCGAAGACCAAACAACAAACCAGCAGCAAGCATATCTTTCACACTGAATTTCCTCAACGCAAAACCATCGGCAAATACAACGCCTGCCGGCCCAAAATTCCCCTCTGAAATCACACCGGTCTATGGTCCATCTCTCGTTCTTTCCCTCTCGACTCATCTCTCGCTACCCTAGAACACTCGCAGGGCAAACCTTCTCGCGCGCTCTATATATCAAGGTAATTTCGCCTTGCTTCCTCCTCCTACACGAGCATTCTTTTTTATTACTTGAACTGATACATAGCATTGCGTTGACTTTTAGCTCTTTCTCTCTCGCGTTCGTCAACTGATTGTGGTTGCTGCGAAATCGATGTCCTATACATGTGTCAACAATTCTTTTTGACTGGATTTCACAGGTACGTAAAGTGCAAAAAAAAAACAAGGTTTTTTTAGAGATTACGATTTTAAGGTGATTAAAGCATGTCGTTGTACACATTTTATTACCTTACAACTCTGCGTCTTAATCTCTCGTGAAATAAATAGAGGGAGAAAGAGAGCTGTACTATACAGCGTCGCGTAAATCGCTGTCCAAAAAAAAACGGAACGGCAGTCGTTGTATGTGCACTCTCGCTTATAAATTTGCGAGCGCGTGACACGCGCATATCCTTCAGTCGGCATGCGGCACAGATTCTTCTTCTTTTTTTTCTTCTTCTCCAACAAACTCTCTCTCCCTTGAAAAAAAGGAAGTACGCATACGTATATATGCATATATATATACGTACACACACGCACGTACGCACGCGAGAACTCGGGGCACTTAATTGGGCGTCTTAGCCGCTCGACTGGGCGGGTTCATCGACCCCCGCGTGCGAGTACTCGCTCTTCGCAAGAGGACGACGACGACGACGACGACGACGACGAGTATAAGTATATATATATATATATGTGCGTATACACACATACACAGAGGCAGCGAGTAGGAAGTTTACAGTCATGCGCGAGGCAGCAGCGGCGATGGTGGCAAGCAAGTATATAAGCGCCTGGGAAAAGCGAGCGAGAATATATAGGGGTTATATAAAGAAATAATTGATGCCCCGTGCCTGCGCGTATAATACGCGTGTATACCAAGCGATTTTCCTTCGAATCTCTCTCTCTCTTTCTCTCTTTTTTTATTCATTCTAAGGGAGAGGAAACGAAGGCAGCTGCATACACGCGCGTGTGTACGAGTGCGTATAAGAAGGAGAGAGAGAGAGGTAGGAGGAGGAGTTTGTCAACAAGTGGGAAATCGAGAGCACACGAGCGAGCGGCGCGCGGCGCTAATGTGAGTCATGAGCGCGTTTTCGGTACGAAACAGGGTGTATATGTATGTATATATATAACGTAAGGAAGAGAAGTGGAGAGGGAGAACCTTGCGCGCGTGTGTGCGATGTTTATATATATATGGGTGTGAATGACTCCCGTGAGATTTTTGGTAGCAAGCGTGTGTGGGGGGTATACGCGGGATTGTCGTTGTTTAAATAATCATCTATATGATTGGGTTTTGGATAAAATAAATGTTTAATGAATGCTCTTAAGGTTTAAGTAAAGCGTTTGTGTAAAATATATATATCATTGATCATACACACTGTTAGAAAAATATTTATTAAATTTAAGAACAATATATCGGTAGCAAATGTCGGTCGAAAATGAACGTACAAAATTATTAAAAGTAAAAAATGTTTATGTTAAATTTTTATAAAAGTCGATGTTAATTGATAATTTTCAATAATGAAATTATTAATTTTAGTACTTAAATTATCTTAATTTTAAGAATTTTTTTTTAACAGTGACTGAAAAAAAATCGTACATTAATAAAAATGAATCGATTAAAAATGTCGACGAGCAAAACTATACTCCCAACCTACCTCACCAACATCATTTATCCACACAATTCTCACTCTCTCTCTCTCTCTCTCTTCTCTAAGTACTCCAGCCGACTCGAGCCATCGCTTTCGGATAAGGGTCCATTACCCCGGCGTATATATACGCGCGCAACCTACCCACTCTCCGCACGTTTACTCTCGCGTAAGGAGACATAACCTCGAATCGTTATACGCTTCGGCCACTCGTAAATTCAGCGCGAATTATCCCTTCGGATTCAGAGTCGCATGCTGTGCTGGTCCTTCGTGAATCGAAATCGCATATCGTCGCTCTATGTACATAAACTTCTACGGAACTTTCATAATCGGCGAACTTACTTATATATGTATTACTCCTACTGCGTACATTCCTCACTACATATAATATGATTAAGAATGTATGTATATATATATGTAATACGAAAGAACCTCAGGGAACATATCGTAACCTCCAACTCTTTGTATCCCCCTTTGTAGAGTATATACTACACATGTCTTACACACGTCCTCCTCATATCCATATCAATTCGTCCAATAACTCGGCATTGTTAGGCATTTTTCCACCTGGACATATGTATATACAACATGCTCGCTATTCTGCTCCCCTCCTTTCTCACGCTCGCCCGATGAACCGGTGCGCTGCGTATAGCGACGACGATTGGGGTGTGCACATATATATACGCGCTCGCCGCGCGAACATCTCGAGACGACGCGAGGAATAAAGTGCAGGCGGCAGTGTGTATATACTGTGTGAGAATTGGGGCACATCTAGCAGCGAAAGAGGAGGGGGAGGAGGTAAAAGGAGAAAGGCGAGCCGGGAAATTCACTTTTCTTTCGGGATTAATCCGGGGGTCGCAGGATTAGGCAGGGGTTGGGGGGGATTGAGGTCGTTGTTGCCATTTGATTTTTTATTCTACTTTTTTTTTTTAATGAAAGGTGCGTGTGTACCTGTATGTGGTTCTTTATTTGTATTGATTGTGTTCTACAATAACTCTCACTTATGTTAACACATAATATAAATATTTTCGAATTTACAATAAAATAAGTATATTTTCTAACAAAGATCATAGTAAACAAAGAGCATTGCAAATTTACATTTGCTACACTGAGAAAATAAGTTAGGAAAAATTCCAAATGTTTTCGGAAAAATTACCATAATTCTAGTAAAGCCACCACAAGCTGTAAAACCCAAAAAATTACCATATAATTTATTGGAAAATTTACCAGAATTGTAGTAATTTTATTACTATAAATTTTATAACTATAATTATGGTAAAATTTCCCATAAATTATGGGATTTTTTTTGGGTTTTTACATCCTGTGGTGGTTTTACTAAAATTATGGTAATTTTTCCAAAACCATTTGGAATGTTTTCTAACTTTTTTTTTCTCAGTGTACAACAATAGATACAAACTGGGTCTCTGCGTAAACATACTGCTCGACAATTGACGAACAAAAATGTACAAAGAATAATCCGAAATCCACTTTTAATATGCCCTATAGTCGTGAAAAATTAATAAGTAACGTCAACTCCGAATCTCTCTCTCTCTCTCGCTCGCATAATGAATCTAAATAAGTACTAAACGCTCGCTCGCGGCACTCAGTGTATTGTATCGAAATGGGAAGCCGGGGCGTATATATAAGGGTATATAGTATATAGTCGGCTTGAAATAGGTCAAAACTAGACGCGCGCAGCGAGCAGAAGCAAGGGAGAAAGAGAGAGAAAGAGAAAGAGAGAGAGAGAGCTACACCGCAGTGATATGAAATTCATTATTGGCTGGCAATTGCCGTGAAAATAGAATTATAGCTGATAAAGCAATTTCGTCGGTATATAGGTTTGGCTTGATGATCTCCTCTCTCACATATAGCTACAGGGCTATTATTGTTATAGTTTTTATTTCGTTTTATCGCTTTTCCTAAACGAAATAGTTATGCAATTTTGTTTCAATTTTTCTCTTTCCACATTGTTTCTGTGTTTACCTATAGTGCAGCGTATTCAGGGCTATATTGTGTGTATATATACATAGTTCCAGTTAAAATGTTCCTTTAAAAAGAATTTTCACGTGCGAAGAGGAGAGGTGGCGTCTGTTTTTAATCCAATAAACGGATGAATAAACGTTTTATTTACAACATTTCTTTCATGTTGTATAATACTTTAGTTTACATTTAATTATCCAGGTAACTTTTGTTTTCTTACAAAGGATATTTTAATTTTACCATAATAAAATAATTAAACATTATAACCAATTCTATTCTTCGGTACAGCTATAATATATATATATGTACATACATGTTTGAAAAAACTTCCTATAAACAAAACACAAGCTTCTCTACAATAAACCGAAAAAGTTACACAGCGTTCGTCCCGCACCAACAACGAAAAAAACAAAAAAAAAATTAAACCCCCAAAAAAATCTCTAAACAACGTGTAGCGTACTACTCTACCTATACCTTCACTCTCCAAAAAACAACATCCCATACACACATACCACCGCATCGCACAGCATCAGGTGTGCGATTGCAGCACTACAACAACGCGATATACAAGGACGACGACGACGCCGCCATTGGGGCGCTAGCTTCCGTCACGCAGCCGCCACCGCCGCGGCATATACTCTTGCGCGAAGCAGGTCGATGCAGCTGTACGTTTTGCCTCTTTTTTTTTCTCTTTCGTTTCACTATGTATTAAGCGCACGCACATATACGCATATAAAGCCGAAAATATATACTGTTGCATCTCTCAACGATGTGTGTGGGTGTGTGTGTATATATACACACACACACAGCGCGTATGGTACCTATAATATACATCTCGAATAAAGACAAATGTATAGCAGCGACGACGAGTACGGGTGAGGATATTTTAAAAAAGGAAAAAAAGAAATCCTCGCTACTCTGCGCGTTCATTTTTCATTACCTCTTTACGCGCCCTTTCTTTTCTCTCACTGCGCTCAGCAGCGCTCGCGCGCGCGCGCGCATATAGATTGGATAGCTCGAGGGTGGAAAGCCACCACCACCACCACCAACGAAGGCGACGTGTCGGATATCTCTCTCTCTCTCTCTCTTCTTCTACCTCCCTCTTTAGCTTTCTTCGAAGCACTAGCTTCCTCTCTTTCTCTCTCTCTCGTCCTTTTTCTCGTCTCCTCCCCCCTTATACACGCGTGTACGTGTATATATATATATACACACACACATACATACACGCTCGGTCGATCGGTTGGTGGGCTCGCTCACTCCGGCTTTCTCGAGCGTGGAAAACAGACGGCGTATTATATGCGCGTGTGCGTCAAGGGGACGAAGGCAGGGAGAGGGGGATGCTCCAGGAATATTGGGGCTTTTCTCTCTGCGTCCTTCGGTGAAGGGAGAGAGACAGAGAGAAAAATGTGCACGGAAAGTCCCGACCGTTGTGTGGATTCTCGATGCTGTGATAATGGAGTCGATATATACGTTTATATATATGTGTGTGCGTGTGGCGAGGATTGATAAGTCAGGGTGATGTGTGTATACGTCGCATTAGGGTTTTGCGTAATAGCCAAGTTGTGTCAGAGACACACGTTAGATCTTATCGAGTTCATTTTTTACTCGAAGTCAAAATCACGATTGCGAATTTTCGTATATATATATATACACTACAACTTTTCAAAAATAGCTTCTCATCGTCCTTAACTTTTCCGGTATTATATTAAAACACACATACCAAAGATCATACAAAACCCTCACTTCCCTCTCCCCCTATCGATTGATCATTATTCGCAAAGTTTCCTTCGCGAAACTACGGCTCTCTCTTATATAT
>JAWWEQ010007042.1:0-49166 GCA_035583055.1 Torymus tubicola
ATATTATAAATAATAAAGTATGTCTGTGTTCGAATAAATAATGGCACTTTCGCGCCGACTTTCGCATTTTAATTCACCTTGGTAGAACGCGCAAGATTGCTCGAAGGTAAAGTGATAATTTGCATTTGTATGCACTTACATACAGTATTTTTTATATGCATTCGAGTTCACAAATACATATTTCCACTCTACTAAATGTTTCAAAATCGGCTTCATCTATATCTGATACTAGTTCTACCATGGGGAATTGAGAGTATATTGTTTATGTACAAATTGGACGTAAAAATAATAATGACCGATCGTCTAAAGGAAGACCTCTTGTCTAGGAACGCGCGGTATTAAACAAACACTCGTCAATAACCATTAAAACATTCTTCAACAATCTTTTAGTAAATTTAACAATTACTTTGAATCAAATTGTTTATTATTTTATATATGTATATACGATCTTTTATAATACACAAAGAAACAGTGTTCATAACAGCGACGTAACTCGAGAAATATATAAAGATTAATGATGAAATTTTATGACAATTCAAGATTATGTGGTCGGTTCCAACGAAGACTAGAACAACTCGAAAAAGGTACATTTTAATTGGTTATGTAGAATAACAGAGTCAAAGAAATAATTGTCCGAGATCAGATAAACTTACAATAAATGAATTATACCTCAAATTAATCGAGTTTTGGACGAATTTATTTTATTCTGGTGGTTTAAAATAACAAATGATAATAGGTCATTTTGAGTTGTGCTAGTTCTCCTAGGAACCGATTTTTTTTACCATTATAGTTTTAAATGTTCGTTGATTAATCCATGTACAGAACGCGTTTATAAAAGTAGTGCATTCAGATAGATCGAGGAAGAGTATTTTCATGGGTCTGGAAATTCATAATTAAAGAAAGTTGTCCAATATCGCGTCTCTAGAAAAAATATAAATTCCAGAAATAATTTATGATACAACACTTTTTTATTTTACAAATTTAGAAGAAACATTTTTTACAAAGATTGTATTTGAAAGTGCACATCAAAGGTAGCATTAACGATATTGCACATTCAAATTGTATCATAATTCTATAACAGTTTTAGTGGTATTAGAAATAGTTTCTTAGTTTGACTCTTCTAAGATATTTACCATTGTAATAAGATCAGAACAGGAATTTTTGTATAAACTAATATTGATATTTATTTCTTTTTATTATTAACATACTCTAACTATTAACGTATTACTATTTCATTTTAAAAAATGTATGCAAATCAGTGCATTTGTCTTAATCAAAATTTAATTGAGTATATTTTTTATTAATATACAAAATGAATTTTTTCATAAATGGAATATTACATTTAAATGCATAAATATAGAGTCTTTTATCGTTGATTTCGAAGAGAAAATTCAACGCAAAGAATTTTCAGACTTCAAAACGTTTCGTCCAATAATTATTTTGGTTTCAAAAATTCAAGACGTGCGTATGAAAGACATATCTTCCATTAAAATTCGCAATTAAATTACATTTTTATGGCAGTCTCGATAACGGAGTAAATTTTGAAAATACTTAGTTTTTGTTAAGTATATTGATTACTGACTGAGGTTAGCTATAAACGTCATATTTATCAAAATAAAACTGGATTAAAAATATTTTTGTATTCGGATTTAAGTTCTATACGAAGTTCTCCCTATTATCGTTAAAAATCTACAAATATCAATTAATGAATCGGAAATAAAAACTTTTTTAAAATTATCGAATTTTCTTTAAAAGTTAAACATAAAAATATTTTGTAATAAAACGAGAAGTTAGTATTACAATTTATTGGTACATTTTTAAAACAAATTCAATTTTACAAAACTATTATAGAATAAAATAATACATTACTTAATATTGTTGAATTTATTGATATTTGTATCTTTATAATTATAAAAAACGTACAAAATGACTTTGAATCACGCGAAATCAGTTAGCTGAAAAAGTTTTAACATTATAACATCTTACAAGAAGTAGTAATAAGTACGCAAATATAATGATATTACAGAATTTAGTTAATCTACTATTTATAATATATTCAAGTTATTTATTTTTTACAAGCTCTGCGTGAAGAGAGGAACAAATATTTAAGATTGACCTTATATAAACTATACGAAAATTTACAACAGATACTTTTACGTAATTAAGTAAATCACACGAAATTGTTTTACGCATGATATTGTTAAAAATATCGATTTATTCACTGGTATCGTGTTAAACAAAATAACCTAAATATTAATTTAAAACTAATAATCATATTTACAATCATTAAAAAGAATAGAAAAATGTGAAAAACAAGGTTTCTTTCTCAGGATTTTGTAATAAAAGGAAAATAAATGTAATGTGGATTTTCAATTGCTCAAGTATGAAGCAAGAAAAAAAAACTCTTTTTAATAGAAATTTTAATTCAAACAATAGAATTTTGAAAGTCAAATGCTAAATTAAGTTTACAGCTTCAAAAAAATCCATCATATTATATTTGCATAAATATCTTTATTTCAAAAAATAAGTATTTATGTAAAAAGAAGGACTTTTATTAAATTTTTTACCATAAAGATAAATTTATTTATCTATTTTCTACTGAAAAGAAAATAATTCAAAGTTGATTGCATTCATGAGACGAACCATCGCAACGATTATTACGACATATTTTCGCATTTTTCCATTTAAATGTAGAACGTGGTATAATAGAAATAGTTGTGATTGAGAGCTTTCCTTATTGAACCAACTGAATAATATAAGTTGGTCAATGAGTTCTCTCGAGTTCGAACTTGAAAAACGCAGACCGCATCTCTCGGCGAATTTAATTACATTTTCTTTACGGAAATTTTTAAATTCCCGTAATAGCCACAAATAAACACGTTATACGTTTCATTTGTCAACGACCTCTCTTCTTCCTCTCTCACCAGAATTGAATTTCGAACGGCGAAAACTAAATGCTATAATGCAGGTGGGTACATTTCCAGGATCCAGTCTACAGAGTATCTTTGAAAACGACTATATTATCTTCAAGAATTAAGCCTTTTATAAGGTACGAAAAAACAAAATTTTCACCCCACCATACATCTCGACGCTTCTATACCATATAACAGCTCGAAAGTCGGCACCTGCAGTACGTAAGTTCTGCGCGTTCAAAATCAAGGGCTAGCGGTTCTCCGTCGGTCGATTATACTTTACAGTAACGCTTTGCTCTGCTCGATCCAACTGTTCGAGCTTGAAACCTGTAGGCCTCTCGCGGGCGCATATAGGGGAGGGGGGGGGGGGGGGCAAAATTCCAAGTGAGGAGTCCTCAACGGGGCCATCATCGTCGATGCGAGCGCGCTCTCCTTCGGAACTTTAGAAGCGGGTGCAGCGCTGAGACGGCTCCTCCTCGTTCTAGACGAGCACTTCGAGGCTCTCGCGCGATCGCGCCTTCTGCTGGCCGGGCTTGCCGTTTGCCTGAACGATCATCGCGACGCTCTGGCAGCCGGCTTCGCTCGTAGCAGGCCTCACCGGCGGCAGAGCTAACCTCAGTCTGTACCAGAAGCGGCGTTCGTCTGCCTCGTGCCAGCGCAGCAATTCCAGGTTATCGCTGCGCGATCGCGATTCCGTCGTCGCCGTGGCTGTGGTCGTCGTCGTGCTGCCGTTCGCCATCGTCGTCGTCGTGGATGTGGTCGAGTTGGCGTCGCCGCATCGCCGGGCGGAGCACTTGGCCATGCTCGGTGGACTCGGCGGGTCCTTGAGGGCCACGACGATCGTCCGCGTCGGTAGCGACGCGAGCTGCTTGAGCATGTGGCCCACGCTCGACTCAGTCCAGCCCGTGCTCAACGACTCCGGGCTCAGGACGACTATCACGCGTCGAGCGGTTGCGGCATGCGGACTTATCTCCAGATTCCCTGAAAGAAAAGGAAGAAATTAAATGTCGAACTACAAATATTTACGACACGTCTTATCGTGCGGTAATGCGCAGAACTAAGCTAGAAATCCAGAAGCACGGTCGCGCTTCAAAGGCAAGTTATAAAAAATTTTCTTTATATGTGAGATAATTAAAGATAGATATTAGTGTAATAAAAATGAACTAGAAAGATTTCGAGGATTTTTGGGAGAAATAAAAAAATATTCCTAAAGATTTTTCATTTACTTTTTAAACGATTTTAAAACCCCCACTTATCTTGCAGTATCAACAATTCGAGCGTAATAGCAGAAGCGAAATTTATAGTCTTGAGAAACGGCAACTCCAATATATGCGGGAAGAGAGGCGGGGTGAGGAGAAAAAGTAGAAACGGAGTCGAAACTCTGACTGCCGTCTCTTTCGGGACGTTGGAGACTGAGGCAGATAGACGACCGAAATTGCGGACCAACTAGAGTTTAGTACACGGCAAGAAACGCCGTCTAATCCGCGCGACAAATGGCCCACTTTCTTCGAGAATATCCACGCGAATTTCTTTTCCCGCTCGATCAATCTTCGCTTTTCTCCCTTTTTTCGCTAGCGTGCGCGCTCATTTGCATGTAGCAATGTATCGTTCCACTGTTGTATGTACGAATCACTCAACGATCAAGTACAGTAATTTTATTTCGTTAACTATCGAGAGAATTGAAAATATATTATCGTTTATACATGTGCTTAACTTATAATGGTAAAAATAACTAATTATTTTTTTTAATGAAAAGATTATTGAAAATCAATGTGTATGATCACTATAATATTCATGTAAATATAAGTATTTAAAAGGCATTTAATAATCCGCTCCATATTAGCCTAGCGTCCAGAGAGATGATTTTAAATCCCCGCTTATGCATTAAATCCTCCTATAACACTCCGGGCGTCATTGTGGGCTCGGTCGATCCGCATCAGCTTCACGGAGACGACGACGCACAGCGAAGTTCGCTAATTCGATTTTCCGGTCCAGCATAGTTCCGTTCTCCGTGCGCTGACGGATCTGCATTAGCGTTCAGACAGGTGTCGGGACGGATATTATGACCGGAGGTCCCTTCCGTTTTCATTAAAGAGATTTCCTTATCCGCGAGAGCTAAATTTATTAAATTGAATAAAAACAGCGGATATTTATTTACGGATGAGTTGCGCGGTTTTGGTTGAGTTCTTGAGTTAATTTCTGAAGGGAAATGATTCATTTAGTCCAGTGAAAATGTTGATTTGACAAAATACAATAAAAATTAAACCGAGTTAAGAAAATGTTCGAAAAAAGTTAAAATTTAATTTAAAGTTTGGCCAATGAGACTTTCGAATAATTGTGTAATATTTTTACCTTTATACTTATTAATAGTTACCATTAGTGTTAGTTTTAATAAATAGTTTGTAGAATTTTAATTATAGAATCCTTGGAATTTGGAAGCTAATCATTAAATTAATTATTTGACTTAAAATAATATAAAAGTATTGCGGCATATTTTATAATTGGAAAATTTAATTAACTGTTTCATGAAATAATATTTTTGACAGTATTATACTTATACAATCGCATGCTTCGTCGATTCTTGAAAAGAAATTAATTAATCATCCGATTTTACAATGGAAAAAACTTTGTACTTTACTGACTACAGAGCAGAATTACGAAGGAAAATTGTAGAAGTTCTTTAATTTTTTTATTATGCAAGATCCTCCCATTACTACAAATTACCAAATTTGTATAATTTGTATGACTTCCAAGAACTTTATCGTTACTATCAGTTATTCCAGGTCTAAAAGCATTTTACCAAAGGCTAATTATAATTAGATTTTTTTATTTTATTAAAGCCTTTTATTAAACAAAAAATTTTTCATCACAAAATGTTATATTCTAAATATTATTCGTTGACACTCCTTGTAATTATGATAAGCTTTTTTAATTTGCTGCACTTATGAGACTAATTAAAACATATTAGGTTATCTTTGTCTAAAATATCTTCCATTAGGCTAAAGATTTATTGATTTATTTTTTTACTAAAATAAAATACGTTTTGATTATATTGAATAATTTATAAAAAGTCACCATTGTAAGATAAAAAAAAGGATTTTTTTCTCGAAAATTATCTCGCTTTTTAAGCAATGTATTGCAAAGTTGGACATAACTAATCTGAAATACTCCCATTAATATCTCTCCAAATTTGAATGAGAAAAATGTACTGAAAATCAGTTAGAAGTATATATCAAATTAGCCAAAATTGCAGTTGATACTTAACTTTTGTGGAACATTTCAAGTAGTGGTTTATTGACTTATACTTATAACTAATTTTCAGTGAATTTCATTAATTGAAATTTCGAGTGAAGGAGATATATAAAAATAATCACACAATCTTCTTGAGCGACGCAACATTTTCCTCATCATCAACGCGTCGAAAAGCTATGCGCGTCTTGCAAAACGTTCTTCCTCGAAGCGTCGCATGTTACCTGCTACATTCAGCAGAAGAAAAAGAAAGCGTCGTGAGCGCTCACATGCGGCATTGTTTTCGATGAATTGCTCGCGCCTCATTGTGCGCGCACGCGAATCGCACTTCGACGCCCGCGCGCGTGCGCGACAAAAGCGTCCATGCTTGGGAAGAAAAAGGTCCCTAGGTTTCTTGACTCTCGGCTTCTTTAAACCGACCGCGACGTGTGTCGTTAAACGCGTCGCGCGCGTTGGGGTTTTAAAATGATTTTGCATGAGATTGACAGGCCGCGCGCGGCATTTCATCGCCACTGCGACATGAAACGCGAGAAATGAAATGTGTTATGGCTGTCGAGGTAAAACGTCGAGTTGTTAATTCTGTATTGTCGCGCCGACGCTCCTTTGCTTCGTTTCGTTTTAACTTTCGAGCTTTGTGTACTGCTATTGTTCCCTTTGCGAATGTTTTCGAAGAGTTTTGCGACTTCTTTTTTGCGAAACATATTGTTTATGCCTTCTGACGTTTTGTTTTGTTTTCTCATTTCCAAATGGCTGTTGCGCGATGGATAGAGTTGTATTGTAAATATGTTATTGTTTGTAGAAATCACGAATCATTTTTGTTTTGTTTTGCAGTAATGTTTTACTTAATATTGATATATTAAGCAATATATTTAACAACATTATTATTTTCATTTTGATGTTTACATGAATTTTTACTTTTAATTACATTGAAGTAAAGTAATTAATGATGATATGCAACTTAATATTGATATTTTTAATATCGTGTAATATAATATTGAAAAATATTTTAAAAATGTGGAATACTTACAGTGCTGGCTTAAATTCGAAAGCTCTAGCGAGGTGCATTTGTATCGATGCCTCGTCTCCAGGGTTGGAATGACTATTCCAACCACGAGATTTGAATCCTTCTCGTGGTAGCAGACGAGCGCGTCACATTCTTTCCCGTCTGCAAGAACATTATTTATATTATAAATGTCACCTCGGCACCTGTATTATTTTGGCCAGCGAAGCAAGTTTTTAATTAAGAGAATCACAAGCATGCATATGGGATTAAACAGAAAAAATATTCCATTCTATTGTTGAGTAAGTATTGAGAAATGAAAAAAGAGAAAAATAGCAACGGAATGGAAGCCATCACTTTCAATTAACAACGCCAACGACTAGCAACACAACACTCTAGCAAACTCGCAAACTCAATCTCGATTCTCTTCACTTAAAACTCGAGTTTTTTCGCGCATGTTCCCGAAACACATACACACACAGACAAAAGGGGCGCAATAGACGCAAATAGATGGGACATACACGGCCGCGCATTCAGACGTGGATTCGCGTGAGAACAATAGACTGCAAATGATTGAGGGGGAAAAAATTGGCGCTTCCGGCGCGATTCAACGACGTGAACCGGCGGAACGAACGCCTCATTTGTGAGGAACGATTAAGTCGAGTAGCTGCAGCAACCTAATTGCTCAACTTTTCATCAGAGCTGCTTTTCATGGCAAAAGAAGTGGTAAGCACAGAAGATGGAGTCGAACTTTTCTTCTTCCTGAAGATTACGTAATGTCGAGAGTGCAGTTGAGTGTAAGGTCGCCTCAAGATCATCATAGGAGAGAAAAGAGTTCAATACCAGTTTCAGATAGTCCATTGCAGATAATTGCTTATTACAAAACTATTGGAATTTTGAATTTGCTTTTAAACAGAATTGCAGAATACATTATTTTTCAATTATTTTATTATTGATTTAAATTGTATTGATTTTTTTTCAGATTAGAAACAAAAATAGAGTATAATTAGTTTTTATCGTGTTTTTATATAACCACTTGAAAATTACAAAAATAGTTTTGACGGCTCTGCGTAGTTGCACGAGAAAGTTATTTTTAAACAGCAAGTATTTTATAACGCATATTTGCACGTACTTAATTTATAAAGAGCTCACAGCCATGCCGTTACGGGAAGGCACACGCGTTAAATATTTATCAGAGGATATGCTGACTTAGTATGTTGAACAAGTAGTAACAGACGCGTCAGGAAAGACACTGTGCACACACTGCCTCTTCGGGAGATAAGAAAGTGACTTTGCGACTGCTTTATTAGCTCCCGGTCTTTTGCAGTTGAATGAATATAAAATGTCAGTACAATTTCTGCTTAACGGTTATTTATAAATTTACAGGACATTTGATATTTTAGAAGAATTGTAAAAGTAAAATAGTTAGAAAAAAGAGAGAAGAGCTACAAGCAGCACGCATACGAAATTCAAACCATGTAGTCATTTTGAAAAAAATTTAATGGCTATAAAGTTTTCAAAAGCATTATTTTATTGTAGTTTTAAGCTTTGCAAAAAATTTTGAACACAGTTTGTATAATTTTAGTGTGTTTGAAAAGAAATGATTGTATTAGAACGGATTATAAAGAGTATTATTTCAAAAGAATAAAAAAATTCGGTAAAATAATTTGTAAATATTATAAAAATGAGTAAAATATTTATGAACTGATAATGAACGAGAATCGAGAATTTAATTTTTAGACGTTTTATTTACTGAGTCGAAAGAAGGATTGAAAAATATTTGTTTGATTCCATTAGCACAAAAACATGCAAACGCTGAATAAAAGAATTATCAATTACACACACACATACACACATAGCGCACTCTCCTTTATTTTCTACAATCGATAATCAACCTTATAAAATTAAGGTTCTTGCTAAACTTCCGTCAGATTAAAGGATATGGCTTTATAGAGTAGTAATATTTCAATATTAATTTTACTTTGACCTTTGATTAAAGAAACTATGTCTACTAATATATAGATATACCTTCAAAGAGAAATCTGATGAACGAATAGCAGAGGCGTAAAATTAATTCAAACACAAACACACAGGCGCTATACACTTAGCCGAAAAAATCATACGGAAGTCAGAGTAAAAATAAATGTAGGAAACAACGAGGCTCTAATAATTCTTACCGTTTTCCTCAAGCGGGGCGAATTTGTCGCGGCAGAGTAGTACCAAAGGCAGCCAACAACGTGCGTAGAAAGCCGCCGCGGAGAAGAGCAGCACAAGCACGAGGACAGCCAGCAGGAGGGATTTGCGCCACGAGCCACTCTGCAGTCCCAGGCTGAATTGCGGCTCTGCAATGTTAACGTGTGGGATGAAAAAGGATGGCACAAAGTAATCGAATTGAAAGGACTCGTGCGATGGATTATGGATTATTTCTTTACGAGAGAACCCGCTAGTGAATTTTTTTTAACTTTTTACTCTGTCAATCATTTTAGCTATATGTCAAACTTTGAGAGCTTTATAATAAAAGGTATCGATAAAATGAAATAATGAAATTGGTGCTAAGATAAGTTATATAATAATTGTATTTCTCAAAAGCTTACTATATGATATGGAATTTGTTATATTAATTTTTATCAATACAAAGAATTTTGGGATATTATTTAACTAAATACCTTGTAAATCAGTAGCCTCGATAGTTTATTTATTTGTGGGGTATATTAATTTGATAATAAATTAAATTAATTGATTATATTTTGATTAATTTTTATTTTATTATCGTTATTTTACCTTGGTGATAAAGGTGAGCAGGAAGTTTAATGTCATCATCAACTCCATTACTGACTTGACACCAATATTCTCCATAATCTTCGGCAGAAATCTCCTCAATTACCAAAATAGATCCTACTATTTGGTCGTTTTCCCTGTAACATAAACATTTGAAATGAATTTACTACAAAATACATATTTGCTCTTATCAAAACTAAACGATATATAGTTAATAGGTTGAACTTTTAATACCAACTAGCGTCATCTTAATTAACGCGCAAGCACGTTTACGGACGAATCATCAGAAACGCTCAACCAATTCCCGACTACGCCAAGTTTTCATCGCCAAAGGCTTATGTGAAAGATAAAGATGAAGATTGAGCCGGAAACAGAGAATTGGACATTGCCGGCTATCAACGGCATCGGCAATGGCACAGGTAATTATAAACAAACAACTAGTTAAACATTGAAGGTGAAAAGGGAAGTGAAATAAGCCGTGCGCATATGCCATGCTGCCGTCGTTCCCGTTTCGCGTTCAATTGAATTAATTAGATGTTCCTCGCTGGTAGACAACCCTCAAAGGGGGACGTGGTTACTGCAAGATTCGAACGTTAGCGCGGGCGCGTGCAAACTTGCCGAATCATTCAACGAACCTCGGTCGAAATCCTTATTTACTGACGATCGGTTTTACTACCAGCTGCGAAGAGTAGTTGGGCGTATTTGTCGAGATTTTCTTATTCAAATAGCGTACTTGGTTTGATTAACAATCTAGATTCAAATAATATTGATCGCTATATCAAATGAAAATTGATTTGGAAAATTTTAAGGCCACTATAATTTAATAGTACTATGCGTAATAGTATCAAGATAATCATAATACCATAGTAATATCGATAAATTTTATCATATCTATAAATGTCATATATTATTATATTTACTATAATTACGTTATCGTATTTACGAAACTAGTTCATTAAAATATGCAGGAAAACAATTTCTAGCCATTGTAATTGGCCAATTAATTATAGATCAAAGTTTAAAGCTTTTCCTATGAAGCATAATATAATCATATATCAAAATTTAATCATACATCGAAAAACTTATGCGCAGTTAAGATAATTTACCGAGATATCAGCGTAACGAAGAGTGGTCTTTACACTATTTACAGATTAATTTTAAAAGATATAAACTAAATTCTTAGATTATTTTGCGACTTAAACTCTTAGCAGGAAGATGTCGAATTAATAGATGGTATATACAAATGAACGACTTTTGTGTATGGAAAAAAATTGAAAAAAGTGCTTTACATATAAAGATATACATTTACTATTCAATAAATAATTTCAGTTACTACAGATGCTGTAACAATGCCATAATTCTATTATGACAATTTTTCAAAAAACTTAGTAGTTATACTATAGAAGACCTTATATATAATACAAAAACTTTACACTTTGTATCATTAATCAATTGTTTTTGAAGTACCACTACGTGTTGTTACACATACTTGTAGTTACCAACAAAACATTAAAATCCAAGCAAATCAACATCTCTCGTAACGCATAACTACGGACCTTTTGAAAGCTCCATCGAAAACTCGAAAGCTGACACAAGTGTTGCGCACGAAACCAGGACAGGTTGGAATCCCAGCGGTGACTCGGTGAAAGTCATCACCCTGTGCGGGGTAGCAGACGTCGAGAAGAGCGAGATAACAACGACGCGGAGCATAGCCTAATCAGCTCAAGTTCGGCCGCGCGCTGCTGCTGGTTATTAGCGGACGTGCCTGCGGTCCAAGTCGAGGGCCATTGCCGAACTTTCAACGTTTATAGCCGCGGACCATTAAATTCTATTTATATTGCGTGCTCCTTCCACGAGGGAGGGCGAAAAGTTCGAAAGACACTTAGCGATAATTCGAGTGGGAGAGACAGAGAGAGAGAGAGAGAGAGAAAGATATCGAAAGGTCAACGGCTCGCGAACATACAACCGTGTATTTTCGACGGATTTCGAGTGCTGCTGCTGGATTGCGGGCTTATCCTGGGTTGTACATAAGCAAGCGCACTTTCGAGGGCGGGAACATGATCGAACAGACGTCAAGGAATAATTCAATTTTTATGCGAATACGCAGCGAAACTGCGAGTTTGAAGAGAGTAACTTAAAGTTCGATTTGATTTGCAAACGAATGGAAATTTTTTAATATTTCTCGTTTATCAGTGATTAAATTTCTGCACAGTGACTTACAAGTTAGTTTACATTCGAAATAATATTTTATTAGTTTAATGAAAAACTGATCCATGAAAACGAGTTCTCTGACATAATTAGCTCGCATTATGAATATCTTACAAGATAAAATGTCGTTTTGTTAGAAATTTTATACTGGAAAAATAAATTTTTTACATATACACGTAAGTTACAATATTACATTATTATTTAGTTTTATTTCTAACCGCAACAGGTGTTCAATAAAATCCTAATGTTGAATACATAATCGCAACGCATATAGTTAAACACATTCGTCGCCAAAAACTGTCCTGTTATATTTTAGATGCAAAATCAGCCAACAGCACCTCGCTGTGGCCTTTCTCCTCTCACCTCTGTTATAAAATTTAACAGCGAAACGACCTCCCGTCGTGATTTATTCCTCAACCTAAAAATCCCACCTGAGTAGTATACATGTACATATGTATAGTGCGCCGCGCGTCGAAAAAGACAGAGCCTGTGGCGCAGACCACGCTAGATGACGAAAAAATGTCATAAAAGCGCCACATCATGCATATTCAGACAGTGCGAATGCGCAAAGACAGACGCAAGAGACACACACACACACGCAGCGCGTCGAGTAAACTCGACATTCGCGGTCTCGTAAAAATTATCCGGAACGACGACGCGCCGCCTCTTCCTCGCCGCGAGGCGTTTGTATATATATACATGCACAGGTACTTATATACATAAACACGTGTATATACAGGGAAGTAAGAGATTCCCACGGTTACAGCGCGAGTGACGTGCACGCGCGCCGGTTTTTCGGAAAGAGAGGAGAAGTAGGAGGAGGAGGAGGAATGAAATTATGCGCTCGGAATTAATTGCGTCGAGAGGGAAAGAGAGTGCGAGAGAGGGAGTCGTAATGTTTCACTGCCAGCCTTTTACCCCTCGTATAATTAAATTAGCCGAGCGAAATATCGCGAGAGAGCGGCAGCGGGTCCGAATAGCGCTGCCCTCCCGTGCACCTCTCCTCGCGTGCGCGTGAGCTTTTTTTTACGACTCTCGACGCTCAGCTGATGCGCTTTTACGGATATTTACGCCGACGAGTGCAGGATGTTCTCTCTCTCTCTCTCTCTCTCTCTTCCCCCTCTGGTCGTTCTTGTTTTCCTCCTGGAGACGCGAGAGCGGAGAAAACTAACTAGTTTACGCGATGATGAAATTATGTACATTTGCGCCCGGCACCCGCCGCGTTAACGCATATATTTGAGTATGTTGTACGAAAGGCCGAGCAATCTTTTATCTTTTTTTTATTTTTTTCAGGAAAGCTAATCGCAACGGCGAGGATGAGCGCAAAACTCTTTAATTGTTTTAATTGTCATGTTTGTACAAAGTTTAAAGTTAAGCTAAAAGAAGATTTAGCTTAAAACAGATCTATTATATGAGTAAAATAGTAAGCCAAAATCTAAGATTAATTACTGTAAGTAGCTTAAAATAATGTCCTTTTATGCTTTTTAATCAGGATATTATAGATTTATCAAGGATCAATACTTATCTGCATTTCATCACATTGATAATTCTAAAATTATTTGGGTAGAATTTCTCAAAGTTCAGTCTTAATTTATCATTCTACTTGCATTATATTATTAATTCTGTGGTAACTTTAACTTAACGCTTACGTATTGATCTGGCTTGATTATAGTAGTTAATTGAAAACATAATTGAAATAAAGTTTTTTTATGTGTTATTGGGAAATTATAAACGAAAATTTAAATCATTATTAAGTTTCTGAGCTTTGATCTATAGCTCCGATGAGATTGTTTCTTGTTTATGGGTAAAGTTCTGAAGCTCTAAATACCTGCCCGTAATCTTCGGTATCTCTCTCTCTCTCTCGAAACCCTTGCTAGAAATACTTTAAAACTTGATCAAAATACGACTTGAGATGTTTGAACAGGTGTTGGTTATTAATTACCATATAACAAACAATAAAATCTAACTTATCATAGATTATCGTTTGCTCACTTTAAAAGCGTAGAAAAGTAATTTGTTATTACAAATCTGGGTTACCGAGAAAGAGATTTGCGTAACAAACGCGTTGCGGGAAAGCGCAAATATATGTGTATATATACAGTGATTTTTCTTTCAAACGGCCGCGAAACAATTGCGCGAGAAAAATATTTCAAGCAGTATAATAAGCGAGGAAAAAGGCCAATAAAATTTGCGCAGTCGTTACGGATTACACGCTGCTCCTATTTTCTCACGCGCGCTTGTGCAAATGGAAGAACGGCGGCAGGGTCGCGCATATAACGCGTTATGTACACTCGCGCGGGAACATTATTGCCTAATGAGAACTCGCTTTTCGATTCGCGAGCGAGAGCAAGAGTTTTACGAGATACGGCAGTATATATAAGGCCGCGAGGACGGAATGAAAGAAAATATGTCGTTTTGAACGACATGTGAAAACGTATGCAGGATTCCTAGAATTGATTCATTTAAAAGTTATAATAATTTAGACTCTTCAATGTATTCAGTACGGGGACGGACAAAATTGTAATTGAAAAAAAAACGTATTTTTTCGTCATTTGTACTTTAGATGAAGGTTGTATGACGTATTACGTCTTCTCTAAATACTTAGTAAGAAAATTGAAACTAAATAAGCCTCTTACTCCAAGTTCTACTCTGTAATTATACATTTCAGTGAAGATGACGTTAAGCTCCGTCAAAAAGGGACACTAATGCGTGGTCTAAGGAAGTTCTAAAGTGACTATAGTCGTCTTTGTGGGGAATCTGGAGGTGAGTTGAGCCGAGTGCTTTTGACCCTCTCTCTTCAACGCTTTGTTGCGGCTCTCTCACAAGCTTGCGCCCTTTCATTATACAGTGATACTATAGAGTGCATAATGAATATTCTCCCAATTTCAGTAGAATTTTTGTCATCCTATTCACGCGATTCACGGTGAATAAAAGTATTAGGTAATGCTAGACGCTCAAACAACTACCGCAGATTTAAATTTTTCCATCAGAATCAACGACAATCTAATTCTAGATATATATTTTATACAGAGAACAGAGAAAACTACAACACCTATATAAACAATATAACGAACTCAAGAACCACGCCTCTCCAGTAACATCAATCTCTCGGTACCCACGTACTGCGGTTTATTAAACCCGCAGCGTATAAGCTCGCGCGCAGACAAAGCCGCTCGCTGTCGCGCCTAGTAAAAGCAACGGCGCGTACTGCAATCAGTCAGTCAGTCAGCCAGTCAGTCAGTCACAAAATTGCAAACACTGCGCGTGTGCGAGAGGGAGAGAGAAGATGAAGCGGCTTCCTTGGGGAAGTTCGGGCGCCGAAAGTGAGGGGCCCAACCGCAGGCTGCTACATAGTGCACTGTAGCAAGCATTCGTCTCCCGGAATAATTATACGCGCGAGCGAAGGCGCGCATTGTCGTGCACGCGCGCGGCTCTATCAAATCTTACAGTTGAATCAGTGTTGATTCAAGTCGAGCCGAGGGGCTGAGCCAAAGCATAAAGCAAGCGCTGTTGCATTGACTTTTTGAATTTCGCATGCGTAGAGCAAGGTTAACTTGGTCGACAGGAATGGAGAGAACTCTATAAAGTGTTCGTTATTAATGTTGTATTGAACAACGCAATTGCGGTTTTATACGCTGATTTCACAATGCAGTTATATATAACATTATTATACGTTTTACTTTATTGCAAAAAAAAGGAATTTGAAAAAAAGAATGGTATTTGATGAAAAAATTATTAATTGATAAATTTTCAGATATTTATCTGTTACTTCATTATTAATTTTTTTTTTAAACATTTGTTCTAGAAAGATAAATATTACTCTAAACTGATCGAATGTTTGAGAAAGTTGAGTTGATGCTTTTATATGAAAAAAAAATCATATAATAAAAAACGAAAGTATCAACAGCGTATTTTTAAAGTTCTGAAATGGCCACTAAGCGTTTTTACATGGATTATAGGAAGCCTCTATCGCTCGTTACCAAAGTTTTATGATGAATACCTGATAATTATGTCAAACATATTTTCGGGTTTTAAAACTTAAAACTAGAAGTTAATAAATGATACAAATAGACTTGTGTTTCAAAAATAGTTAATGTGGTAACTGATAATAATACACAGTTAATTTTAATCTTGGAGTCGTTTTTAACATAAACCATGAAAATTGTCTTAATTGCACGATAATTTAAGGTCAAACATTTTATAATTTTTAATGCTACTAAAGAGGTTTATTTATGAAAGAAAGATCAATGAAGAAGGTTAATTAATTCTGTCTTTTACTTTTTTAACCTATAATGAATGAATAATAAACAAAATATGATTCTTTTATTCATCAAAAGCATAGAACGAAATTAATTACACAAATTTAGTGCAGAAGAAGGATATTTCAGCTTATTCGTACGAGAGACTTCGTTGTCGTGCTCGCGCGGCAGTCTGTCAAAGCCCGAATTACTCCAATTAAAAGTTCGAGAGCACGATGAAAAAAGCAGAAGGAAGCTGCCGCCGTTGAATGGCAACAAAAACGAATTAAAATCTCGTCAATTGCGAATGAAGCTGGCTCGAACATCGAGTGACTTTCGTTTCTTGTCTAACTCCGTAAAAGCGTGTACAAGAAGAAATGAATTAAGAATATTACTTGAGCGAAATGAATAATAGTACCATGTGGCTTAAATCTTTGATAATTCGACCGAGCGATATTAAACAAAAAATGAACGTTCTGGTTAAACATTTATACAGCGAAACACGATTTCGATTGAACGGTGAGACGTAAAAACACCCAGGACGCAAAAATGCACACGTACGTGAGTCTAAGAGCAATTATATCGACGCGACGGTGACCCGATTGCACCGCATCCCGAGGACTGACCCGCAAACGAGAGACATCACGAAGTGAGTTCGTTAATCGTGAGCTCGTTCACCCCCGGCGGCGGCACAGGTGACATATACATATAATAAGACAGTTTATGAGAATTTTACTGTTTTTTTTTAAGTTAGAACAATTTATTTTCAGGTGAATTTTTTGTTCTACTTGTTATACAGTACAGAGGATGATAATAAATTAGGTTAAAAATAATATTCAAATGATTAGAACAACCAATCCGACCGTTATATGATTATTACGTTTATTCATTGTAGTGAATATTTGAGTATCTTATTTTTAGTTGTACTATGACTTATTTAATATTTTGTCGTCTGCGTGGTACAGTTTAGATTTTTTTAGTAAAAGAACAATAACAAATGACTGTTTTCTAATCGAACAGTTAATAAATGAAAAATTTTTTCGTTGTCGGGCTAATATGTAAAATCTTAATTTAATATCATAAGTTGCGCCAGAATGTTGACTTTTCCACTTAACTGGCAAATTGCATGCGGCGCATAGCTTTGTGTTATATTCCATAGCTCGAGGCTTTCTGCTGGGCATTCTGTATAGAGTTTTATAATTACGTGTACTGTGGCCAAAGTAAATTCGAAAATTGTTTACCAAATATGCCGTTTGTCGGCGTCTTTTATTCGAAGCCATAAAACAATTCTATTTCTCTGCTGAGTATGAGATTCATTCTTTTTCGTCGGTCGTATTAAATTTCATTCTAATTTCTGTTGTATTCTTGTTTGCCAGTTTTGTAATAATCTTGAATTCTATAGAGATATTCAAGCTGGATATGAACAAACCATTATTATTATTCGTATTAACTGTAAATTACAATGACTGCTATAAGTTAATCTCTTCACAATAAACAGGGAAATTCTTTGCGTAACCCCATTTCGTGCGCTATTATTATATTCGATATGTTTTATATAAAAATTATTAGTACTCGTAAAACTTAGATAATATGAAAATAAATTATAACTCTACAAATGAAATAATTTAACGAAGCTAGCAATGCACTAAAAGCGAACATCGAAACATAAATTACTTTATGTTAATAAGATAAGATATATTAAAAATATACAGAAAAATTTATTTATATTTACTCTTTGTGAACTCTTATTAACTAAGCATATTAACTATTAATATGCGCATCATTAATAGTAATATTTTGGAATTTCAGTCAAATGTGAATGTTTTCACATTATAATTTCCTTATTTCCTCAAAATCAACTATTTAAGTATTAACTGTTACTAAATCTATTAACTATAAACATATCCTTCTCTCAATGTATAATTTGAAATTGTTTAAATTATATAAAGCGCAACACTTATGTTTCATTTAAATTTATAGATTCCATTAAATTTTAACTCGTTTTCTCCTTACTTTTTCAAGGCTCGTCGCGATAAATCAGGCGACAATTGCACGCGACGTAATTATCACCGACGATATAATCAGGTCGAAATGAAGCGGCAGCGACGACGGCACGAAATTCGTTTATCCGTCCGTAAAAAGACCGTAAAACGTAAAAGCGGCAGGGCGCGGCAGCGACTGAATTATGCGCGCATGCGCAGAATAGGAGAAGATAAACGAAATTTGCGTAAGAGGATGCGTGCGGCAAAGAGGAAGGGATCCTCGAGATGCGAGAGGCGGTAGTGGTAAACTTTTGAAGCCACGTACATACGTCCCGTCGCGAGTTTTCGGGCTCCCCTAGACGGCGTTATCGCGACTCCGCACATACGCGCTTTCTCTCTCTTTCTCTTTCTATTGCCAGGAGAGAAGAAGGAGAGTGGCTGAGAGAGGACACGTGGGTCTCAGGGACAGAAAGGATTTGTTGGACCGTCGGAAACGTGATTTAACGGCTGGTTGACTGGCTCTTCTGCTAGTCTTACAGCGCACTCGTACGTCTCTTTCTTCCCGCCTATACCTGCGAGCTTTCCTTTAATTTTTTGCCTTCTGCGCTCCACTGCTCTACTCCGGACACGCGCGGCGAGGAACAAAGTTTTTCGTCAGTTCGAATTCGTTCTGTGACTGCGAGTCCGTGAAAAGGGAGAAAATAGGACAAAGAGAACAGGAGGATTAGGTGGCACATTTGGGCACATATACGTATACTTTCGAAACGCAGGTGGCTCGTGGTTCGAATGGTGTAATTGCCCGGAGCTTAAAGCGATTGCGCGTGACAACGATTTTCGAGAGATACTGCGTTATACGCTGAAAACGTGAATTTTAGCGAGGATTTTTAATAATCCTGCCAGATGCTGATTTTGCAAAAGTTATTTGAAAAATTTACTAAGATTAGAAATGAGGTTACATTCTTGGAAAATAAATCCTTCAGTAACTTTCTCTTATAAATAAACTACTTTTCTATAAATCTCTGAATTTCGATCCTCGTTATTATTCTCTTTGAATTCAGAATATTGATAAGAGGAAGATAATTTTATATTCGGAGAATGAGTGAATCCAATAATTTAAAATCTGATTCGTTTCTCTGCAAAGTTGATAAGTCTCGAAATTTGCTACATTCTAAGAATAATATTTTGCAGGAAAAAAAATTCATATATAAATTTTTAGCATTTTTCAATAATAAACTATATCTGTATTTTTTTTTAATTTCCAACATCGCAATATCTATTTTATAATTTTAAAAATATATATTATTAAAAACAGGCATATTATATACATATATACACTTTGTTTATTCGCTTCGAAAGTCAGAAAGAATGCCCAGCAAAATTATTAATAAAAATGCTGTCAGTCAAGGAAATCCATTTGATCAAATAATACTACGTCTACCCGAGGTAAATTACAAACCACAAAATAAAAAAAGACCCCTATACGATGACACCATATCTTCGTCCCAGAAATTTTCCAGCTCTGTTGACACGCGTCCTGGCGTGCATTCTCTCGTCGGCTTTCCGATCGCGTCTAGCTATCGACGCGCTCTTGGCTCATTGTGCGATGAAGCGTCGGGACCACCCACTGCGCGCTTCTCGCGCTCCTTTGTGTCAGTGTGCTGCTCTCTTTTTCGCGAGGTGTCGAAGAATGCGAAAAGCGCGCGCGCACGCGAGCGAGCGAATTCGCTGTTATATGAAGTTTGTCTGTGTTGCCGATGATGTCGCCGTTGAACGGCGCAATGAGGGGATTGTTTTTGAAAAGTTGGCGTTGTCTAAAGTTAGTTTGACATCGTAAAAATGGAGGTGGACTGTTTTTGTTTTGTCACTTTTTTTTTTTAGAAACGTGGTTCTGCATTTACGAAATTCTGTAATATACATTTAATAAAATATTAAACGGATATGACACTATACTAACACTGTTTTATACTCAAAATGTGTGAAAATAATTAGTACAAAAAAGAACAAGGTCAAACAAAAAAGAGACGATACCTTCGTTAATTCTTTGAACTAAATTTAGTTAATTTCCGTTAATTTTCGTTCCAGAAATAAAACAAAAAATATCATATATTAATAATTTTTACTTGTGCTTTTTTTAATATTAATTCTTCTGATAGAATTACTTCCCGTTATTTATGATAAATATAAATAAGAAAAATTTTAAATGAATGAATGATTAATACAGTCTAACAAAAACGCAAAGGATATTTTAATTATTACTAGAATACTGTTTTTAGGCAACTATAAATATCTGCCAGGAATTATTTTTTCAGCATTTTATACAAAATCTTCGCCAAAGATGTTCTTTTGCATTTATAATCAGTGAAGAATAGAAGAAGCCGTTATGTAGTTTAAAATTTATTAAATAATAAATAATAAAACTCGCAAAATCCACACTAATTAATATAAAATCATCAGCCGAATTTAACATTCTGATAATACTGCAGATTAATCTTCTCATGCCATGGCATAATGAAGGCATCGCAAAAACTATCTTTAGGCTCGCGCTTTCGTGCTCTAACAAGGGCATAAGTTAAAAGGAGTGCACGAGTGCGGACCTTTGTTTCTGCCTCTCTCTTTCTCTTCCTCCTGCACTTCCGTCTTTCCAGCTCTGCGCCCCTCGGACTCTATATCGCCGTTCGAACATCGGACACTCGCAAGAAAGGACGAGAGAGTCGCTGAAACCGAGAGCGACCTTATCGCTCTCCCTCCCTCCCTCTTTCTCATTGTGTTTTTAGAGCCCGTACATGTGTGCATGCAGTATACACCTCTTCCTCTCAGCTTTTGTCTTTTCCCGAGCGGTAACCCGGTCACTCCTTCAGGCTCTTCTCCATCTCTCTCTCTCTCTTTATTGCGAATTATAATACTTTGTGAACAAAAATAACGGCACTGATCGGCCGCTCATGGGATAGACACATGTCAATTGTTTAAATGAGTGTAATTTGTGGACGGTGAATGAAAAGTCTACTTAAGAATTCTTGTAAAAAGGTCAGCATTGTCATTTAAATAGGACGACTTCCGGTCCGTGATGCACAGGTGAAAATAGCATCAAAATATTATACTTGGTTAATTCAATTTGTATGTCTTTTTTATTTATTATTTTTATTTTTTATATAATTGTGGTATTATTATTCAGTCAAATTTTGGATTTTCGAATTGAAATTAAAATACAATAACTAAAATATACAATAAATATTTAAAATTTACTTTTTTTAGTTGCTGTCTTGTAAATAATACGCACCTATACAAGGAATGGAAAGTTTTTAAACACATTGCAAAAGAAAATGAATTCAAACAAACAAACAAAACAAACGCCGTATTTCTTTTATAAATGTTTACGTTTCATGAAATCATGTTTGCTAACTTGGAACATTTACCGAATACTAAAATCATTAAACCAAGGTTTTCTCGTAAAATCGAATCGCGTATAATCCAATACGTTCTGGTACCATCTACTTTTTTACCCGGAACGCTCCGTCCATCTACTCTTGGTTCACTGTATATACGTGAAAATCCTCAGTCGTTGTGGCTTTCAGAGTTCCGCGTTGAGGAAACGCGAGCTGCTTGAAATGAAATCGTGTATATACCTATATCACTTTGATCGGAAAGGCGAGGTTTATCGCGCACGTTCGGTACATTTCCTTCATTCGTTTCTACCTCTTTGGTAAAGAAAATTTCATAAACTAAATCTGACTAGAACTTCTATACCCACCACGTTTGTGAAATTTTTAATGAGTTTACAGCAGTGTAACTGTGGAGATGTGAAATCGATTTGAAATTGTAGGTCATCCTTGTTCACGTGTGAGCCACGGATAACGAATCAATAATAATTTAGATGAGAAGTTTAAATAGCTTTAAGATATACACAAAGTGGAAAATGTTAAAAAGAGGATTAACTAGACGCAAAAAGCAAGATGACGAGATTTTTTTCTGTATTTTTTAATACCGTGAAAATGGTTGTTGAAGTGAATAAATAAAAGAATTTGATGTTTATAGTGTTATTCTCAGAATTAATTGTACGTATTGGAAAACACATGCGGAGCTTTGAATTATTTAACTCGTAAATAATTCTTGCAGAAACAAGATATGTTATTTTGATTTCAATGCATTTTAAATTGAATTTATTTAATAAATGTAACACACACATACACGCACACACTGAAAGCTAAAATCTATTTTGAACTTAATATTATTCACATTTTGGTTTTCTTTTTATATATCTGATAACTTCTATTATAAAAATACGCATGAAGATCTCTGTCACACTTATCAAAAATGAGAATGTAAGTCATAAACAAATACCCTACTTTTTAATGTATAACGTTGCATAACAAAATATTTCTTTTATAATAATAATTAAATATTCATTTGAACTAAATAACGATTTCACCACAGGATTGTAAAACCTATTAATAATCACACTTGGCAAACGGAATCTCTGTAGTTTTTTTACTCTCTCTAGGTGTACGAGCTAAGACCAATGGAAAAAGTAATCCCGTACTGGACGTCCGATTAATATTTAAGATAATTAATGGAGTTTTACTTCTTAAGAATACGTCAGTCGTTGAATCACAGAATCCCGTACACAGGATGTGCAAGTGCGCTCGGCGGGCGACGAAGAAAGATCCTCCTCGACAATTCTACTCGCGCAAATTGCAAGACGACAGCCGGGACGACGCGCAGACGAGGACGGAAAAAGACGGAATCGAAGATGCGGCGACGCGAGGCGGAAAGTGGTAGAGAATATTTCCAGTGAGAGACAAAAGAGAAGTTTGGGATAGGAAAGCGTTATTGGACTTGCACAAGCTGTGTGAAAAGCTGAGATAAACAAATTTTGAAGAAACTTTGCTCCTTTCTTTCACTATATAAAAATCTTGTGATTGAAGTTCAACTTCGCATACCACGTTGTTTTTACTTTACAGAGTAATTGAATTTCCGCACTGAGGGTATCCGATACCTTTTCTTTCTTTTTAGCTATATGTCGATTTAATTCGTTCAGCTCGTTAATAAATAACGCAACTGAAAACTACAAAAATTGGAACCACGCCAGCTCAATATTCATATGCGTCTCATATCGCGTTACGTCATAAATAATACCGGGTGGAAGATTCATGAGCCATTGCTTCGTCGAATCAAATCGTATATTACTGGGCACCATCCCTTCTTCCCTTTTTTCATCTCACTATCTCTCTCTCCTTAGGACGCCGTGGACCTCGTAAAAAATGGCAGGAGGTCCAGAGAGGGTGGAAAAAAACGTTGCCCGATCGAACCTCATAAATCGATAAGCGAGCGAAAGCGCGCCAGCCGCACAACGCAAAAAGCCAACTCTTACACACACGGCGAGGATGCAACGTGCAGTACGGGGGGGGGGGGACGAGGCGCGCGCGAGAGAGAGAGAGCGAACGACCGCGGCTCGAGTTCCCCGAACGCGGTGCAGAATCAGCGGGCCGGATCGCACGTGCACCACGCCTCTCGCGCGCGATTACTCTTTTTGCGCGCCGGCCCGCGGAGCATTATACGCGTAATAATGCGCCTCACTCTCTCTCCCTCTCTCTTTCTCTCCCTTCTCTTCCCTCTTCGTTTATCATCATCCTTTTTTCTCTTTCTTGTACTCCTCGCTCGCCCGCTTTGGACGCAAACGTGTCTCGGGCTTGCGCTTCATCTCTCTTATTCTCGCCAGTTTTTGTTTTGCGACGAAGCCAGTTGTTGCTGCTGATGCTGCTGTGTTGTCTGCGTTGTCTGCTAGGTCGAGAGAGAGAGAGAGAGAGAGAGAGAGAGAGAGAGAGAGAGAGAGGGAGGGAGAGAGAGAGAGAGAGAGAGAAGCATTGCGATGTGGTTTTACACGCGTGGGGAAAATGCACGCACTGATGAATTCTGACGTGCTGACGGGCCTCGCGTTGTTGATGAATGCGAGCGCGACGAGTATAGTATAGTGGACGAGGGAGGAAAGCTGCGTGTGCTCGAGTGACAGCTGAACATCGTTGCAGCAATTGAATTAATAATTGATTTTCAAAAAACACATCGGGCACCGTAAGGTCCCATTTTTTCCCCTGTACCTCGTACCTCAATCACTCCTGTAAGTTTTGTCACTCAGTATTTGCTTGTTCGATCGAGTCCACTGAGAGAAGGATTTATTTATAGTTAATATATTTAGTAACAGTTAATACGAAATAGTTGATTTTGGGGAAATAAGGAAATTGTAAATGTGAAAAGATATTAATAGTTAATATGCCATCATTAAATATGAATGAATTTTTCTGTATATTTTTAATATATCTTTTTATTAACTATAAACAAATTCTTCTCTCAGTGTGTATATGACAATGCCGACGTGGAATTCAATTGTTAATAATATTGTAGATATTATCTTTCCTTCTAACCGTAATATTATATGGTATCGTCATTGCGGAATTTCACCGAGCATACACCACAGCAGTATCGAATACCACGTTTCGGTATTAAACACCTCTTTGCAATTCGCGATTCATAACTCTATACCATGAATTTCCTTCCTAACGCGCCAGCTCTATACTCTATAACAGATAGTCCGATCTACCGGCAGCTGCTCTCGCAAGTATTTCAGGCATTTAAACGGCCAGCTGCGTGAAACATTGTTTCAGATTATTCTTGGAATATCGCGTATTGGATCGGAAATACTAATGCGGCCCGTGCTTGCTCCGCTTATACTCGCACGCGTGCGGCAATCGGATTCCCGGCTTCAAGTAGCCATTCGTCGGGAGCTTCAGAATTTTAATAAATGGTGGCGGAAATGAATTAATTTTTTCGTATTAATGTTGATGGGATTTATATATTATATTGTATGAACCGAGGAACGTGCGAAGGCTGCAGTCGTGACTCACCGTGACTGACTGAATTATATCATTTATAAACTATAGATGCTGCATAATATTTTTTCGTACAATAAAGCAAAACTAATGTTATAGTTTTTTAATATACAGGTGTGTAAAATACTTTGTAATAAGCGGTAAAAAGTTTTTTACTTATTGAGCTTTTGGAGAACTAAAAAAAAAGTTTCATATTTTCTTTATTATTTTTTTCTTCTTTAGTTAGTTCTCCTGTAACTCTTGGCATATTTAAATATTCCTTCCTATTAAATTTGAATTTTTTATTCTATCGTTTAGCCCATTACTCAGTTTGTAGCCAAACAAACATTTTTCATAATGGTACTGGAAAACCTAAATAACCGAAATTAAACAAAATTACGACGCTAATAGAAATAAAACAAGAAGATTCTATTAAGTTTATATCAAGCAAAGCGCTCAATTATTTGAATTAACTTTTCTTCCAGCTGCTTCCTCCTATCCATTTCAGAGAGCGCGACGTGGCATCGTGAATGCCGAGCGCTTCAAAAGTATTCCAAAGGACGGGACCTCTCTGGTGATTTCATCCGCGCAGCGAAAACGTAAGTACGTGCCCTCGCTGTACCGTGCCAGTCCGCCTCGTCTGCAGCCGCCATTATATCGGCTCCGATCTTGCACTGCGCCCGCATTAGCCTCCTTCGCTTCGCTATCTCTCTCTCTCTCTCTCTCTCCCTCTCTTACGCTCTCCGCGGGACACAGCGCGCATTACCGACGACTCGCTCTCCGTCATTATGCGGTAATGATACGTTCGCCGCAGACGAGTCGATCGCCCGGAACACTCTCTCCTGCCCTGGATCGTGCGCGTCTGTAGCTCTATGACTCTTTCGGATTCTTTTATTTGCTGTGCCATTACGGACTGAGTCGTGATTGAAGAGCTTGCGTGATTTTTTCAGACGGTGTAATTGTTTTTTTTCCAAGTTTGCTCACGGTTGCATTGTGTGTCTGTGTGTGATAGAGTGGTTTTCTTGAGGATCAAAGGAAAAACAACAGATGCGAGAGTCGAACGTATAATGATAGAAGTGAAGGCGAATGCGACGATCGGGTTGAACAGTCGCTATGTATTACAATACTAATGAATAATACAATACAAATTCATTAAAAGAATGTACTAAATAATTCCAAATGGGACTGGTACAATTTATACAAATTAAAAATGATCTATAAAATAAGATTATTATTATTACGCATACTATCAATAGAGCCGTTATTATAATAATGAATCAAAATAGGAATATAATGTGAATTATGTACTATGTAATAAGAAAATTCCAGTTATGTACCTGAATTGTAGAAAAATTTCTATTTGTAATTATAGTGATCTGAATGCTAATGCATTGAGGTTAAACTTAAAACAAATGGCATAGCGCGAGACACAGTGTTGCAATGAATTATCACCAAATATTATTAGCTATACACAAATCCAATGAATTTGCGTCTATATTAATATTAATGACCATCAAAACACTGAATTGATAATTAGATTTATGAGTGTTATTGAAGGCCTTTAAATTATTCTGCGCTTGATTGAACTCGTGACAGTCTTTTAATATTGATTATATCTGTCTGCAAAGTTGCTTAATGAAGTTTCTAATAGTTCGAATTGCCAATGCGAGAAAAACTTTCATCCCTGTATTGTGTGCACGTGCACGTACGCAATAAGTTCCCATTATAATAAGACTCTTACGGAAGAACTTAGTTAATATTATTTTTTATATGCGAAATTAAAAAGAAGGTTTACTTAGGTAACATTTTAAATGACTTATCAGTTTTGTTATATTTTACAATTATCAATGTTATGGGCATGGTCTGCAGCAATGAAAACAGAAATGCATCTCTCTTAACCGGAAATAATTTCAATAACAATAATTATGACATGGTCAAAATATTATTCCACCTATAACTCACCATTCGAAAAGTTATCAGAAAATTAGTATTTCCACTTCAGAGCCAATGAAAAGCGAGCGACTATAACGACGAACAAAATTGCCGTTAGAAGCGATGCAAACTTTGATGTTCTCATCTGATTGAAATGACGAGGATACAACGTGCGTAATTTCACGCCTGCAAAAATAAGAAGAGCTTTCCGATACCATCACTTATTCATGTCGTTTGTTCCAATTTCTAGCGTTCTCGTGTGTCCATATAACTAACCTGCGTCGCTGTAGCCGACGGACGTCGCGACACGGCAGGATATTTCTGCCGTGGCGCGCTCGAGAGATAGAACAATTTAAAATGGAATGAGGGAAGAGCGAAAATTACGAGCTGCGATTCTCGCTAGCGGGGAAAAAAATTGGTTCGCGGAAGAGCGGAAAAAATGTGCGTACGCATCACGACCGTCACTTTGCTGGCTAAATTAACGAGAAAATGGTTTTTTTTCTTTGTCGTAACGAGTGACGGAACGTGGCAATTTTTTTGAGACGTTATTTTACACCACGTTTTAAGCGGTGCGGACGTGGACGAACAGGTATGTACACATTAAAGGTATTGCTGAACCTTTTTTTACAAAGATAAGTGTATAAAAACAATATTGATCTTTTTTTATAAAATAAGAATATAAATATGAAAAAGGTGCGTTGCGAACGTTGCATTTCTTTTATATCATTTTTATAAAACGTAATTTCAGTACAGTATTCAATAAACTTTAGCTATATATAGAAGGGTGTGTAAAAATTCATTTGTAAGACGAAAAATTATTTACTTAATATTTTGTAATTTTTTAATAAATTAATTATTTGAGATGGCGGCAATAAAGAAATCGAAATGTCGTCATAGTAAATAAAAGAATTGGTATTTTATTCAATCAAATCTTAAGCTGTTTTTTAATAGGTTTGAAGTTTGCACCGTTGGAGTGCAACGAAACTTTACAAAAATTTTTTATTTTTCGTTTTATACGTTAGATTTTGAATTTTCTCATGTGTTTAGCGTTTTATAGCATAACCCAACATTAAAATAAAGATTTCACTGTCTATCGTGCAAATTTTTAGCTGATTTATTTATTTGTAAGAAATTATTTCGTTGCGTCCCAACGTTGCAAACTTCAGATCAATGTTTTTTAAATATATAAAAATCACGACAGGCAAAATCACCAACAAAATCGTAAATGATATATTTTAGAGAACTGCTAATAAAATAAATATGAATATTTTACAGTAGATTTCTTTTTTCTTTGAGTAAAATTGTAGAGTAACTGATTCGCAAGGTATATACGAAGGAACGTCTCTATCTGCCAACCAACGCCTCGGAATTCACACGGATGTGCAAAAGCATTAGGAAAGCGATAATGAGAATGAACACACGAAGAGAGAAGAGGGAGAGAGAAAGGAAAGATGTCGAGGCGACTGCATGGTGAAAGGCAAACGGACGAGAGCCAAACTGTTTGCCGGAGGGGTGGGAAAAAGGGTGTACGAGAAGAAGACAACGACGAGGCGCGGCGCCAGGTACAAAGGAGATAAAACAAAGAACGGCGTCGGCAAAAAATGCTGCGAAGAGGGAGCAGGACAAATTGCGGAAGAGAGACAAGGAGGTACATAAAGGAGGAGGAACGCGGCGCGAAAAGCACGCCTCAATGAGCCGTTCGAGCGAGCGATAAGGCCGCAAGGAACGCGGAGATTCCTTTATCTTCCAGTCGAACGAGCGCGTGGAGCGCCGACTTTTATTAGTGATCGCCGCCTCGCGACAGGAGCGGGCGCATTAAGAATAATTAACTGCGACGCCGCTGTGATGATTGCTTTACCGCCGGTCGCAGCGACGAGGAGGAGGAAAATCGCGGTTCTTTTTTTCCTCACTGACTCTAATTAAACTTGTGAAAATTAGTTATCAATGTAATTGAAATGTTATGGATTGCTTTCTGGACAATTTTTTTAAAAGTTTTGTTAATGTAGCACACTTACTAAAGAAGAGTAATGTGTCCGATTTTTATACAATTGTATTTCTTTGGAGAATTTTACTACTATATTTGAATAAAATAAAAAAAAATTTTATCGGTAAATCAACTGCACATGATTGATTTTAACCATATAAAAATTTTCTGAATAAACCAATAGAATATGAAAACTCACCTCGACACGCGATACTGGGATACGCGGCCGTGGTTGGGCAGAGTGACGTTGCTATTCGAGCGTCGCCAGGTTACGGAGTTCCGAGCATCTGATACGTAAGCTCGGCCGATGTAAGCCTCGCAGAAGAGCCGCGCGGTACCACCCAGCGGGACCAGCTGCGAGGATGGCCGATATGTCGGTAGCGGTCTACCCTTGTAGCCATTCGAGTCTTCGCCTGAAAAAAGAAATCACAGATTAGTTTACTCCTGCGGTGCATTACAATAATACTTTTTATTATATCCTGCTTTTACATTGCTATGATATTAAATTTTTATAGATTTGTTTTTACGTGTAACTTTAGTCAAAATGAAATTTCAGTTGCACTGTTTTTGCGACAGGTATCTATCTGCAATACGTGACTGAGCTATATACCCTAGTGCACGTACAAACGTGCATCTCTTGTTTTTTAGGTATCCCAGAGACGTCCTGATGTAATCGCTGCTTGCACGACGCGCGGAATTGGACACCGGCGCACGTCATACGCGACACCTGGGATTCGCTGAAAAACATCGAGCTCTCTGTGTTTGTTCTCTTATCATATGGGAATGGAATTCAATCGGTAGAGTAACGCGAGATGATCGTGGGCGAGCTCAAAGCACTAACATTGTGTTCCGAGCTACGTTTGTGATACGCTGATGTGGGGATTGATGAATACACAAGAGATGGAGGAGAGAGAATATTCACTTTCTAATAAGGCGGTAGGGTGTATAAGAAATGGGGGCTTTAAAAACGACCAGTGACCAATCGCTACAGAAATGCGGAGAAAATGATGTCTTTGAGATTTTAAGCGATGATGTAAATAAATATTAAAAAATATGAAATGAAAAAATGAAATTTCCTAATTTTTAAAAATGTATTCTTAATGTAGACCACTTCGAATAAATTTTTAAAGATGTTTATTTCATTAAGCAAACAAAATTCTTTACATTTTATGATTATAAATACAAGGTTTTCTTGTTATACTCCTGATAAGTAGTCTGTAAATGTGAATCAAGTATAGCTTTTCAAACATAAAAATAGACAATTATTGTTTCTTTTATAATTTTTCAAATAGAAATATTTGTAAGGTTCTTAGGATGTCTTAGGAACAACAAAGTTGAAAGAATATTGTTCCATAGACTAATTAAATAGTGGAACAACTTTCACAGAGTATCATTAAAATCCCTTACTCAAAAAAGTCACGCGCCCTTTTCGTTCGTGTTACCGAAGAGACCTGATTAAAAATGCGCTGACACGCTACTGTGACAGCTTATCACGAAAATAATTCTGATTACGGATTTCCTGACCCAGCCTTGTCCTCATCTCTATGCTTTAATTAGTGAGAAAATGCAAAGCTTAACGCTATTACAAGCTTCGGTGACAGAAGCCGACCAATCAACTCTCCGTCGCCGCTTTGCCGCACATTTGCTGCTTGCGTGTATACTCTCTCTCTCCCTTTCTCTCTTACATTAGTAATCGGTTGGGTTTCCTCGCACAGCGTAATGCGCTTATACAAATTTGTCGTTCCGCTTTGCTAGTGAGAGCGTGCAGCTTACGCCTTGTCATCTTGACGAAAAGTCCTTAGTGAAGAAAAGTGTTGACAGTATACGATAATGGTAAGTATGTTTACTGATGAATTATTCCGTCGTTATAAAATGAGAGGGGACCAACAAGAATTAGACTGCACTTACGTATTTGCTCTCACGTGTACTATACAACTGAGAAGTCTTGTGAGAACTAGCAGCATCACAAGTAACGTCTGTCACCATAGTCGCAATCCCATTCTCTCTAAATCTCATCAGTGGAACCTCACTAATAATCACTCATAAGCATATGTCGAACACCTCATTTAATCGGAATATCAATTAATTTAGAATGCGTGCAATTGAATTTTAGTGAAATTCACTCGTTTATTTTCCGACAGAAAAATTAAAAAGAGGAGTGCAATCCCACACTCGTTGAATGCGCATCCATTACTACTAGCGCGACGACCACTGCGGCGGACCCCAAAGCATTTTTCTGCGCGTCTTAATGCGTTTTGCGGTGGCTCACGGGCGCACAGGAATGTGAGACACGCCTTCGCGTGTGGGTGTGAGAGACGTACGTCTCACTGAACCTGTCGAGGTCGATCGAAATAATATGAAGGCGAGTAAGAGAAGATATACTTAAGATTGCATTGTTATACAGTGCGTAAAAAATTACTATTATTATGTAGAATATGAAAACCTATGATTTGAAAATCTTTTCCTGGGATAGATGTACTGCATTCTGAGTTACAAACTCATGTTAGACTAGAGTCTTTCTATATCTGCTTGTACGTCAAATGCTGCTTGGTCAATTTCAGAATAACTTTTTAACTTTTAAGTTAGATTATAATGTATTTCTTTGAATAACAGGTAAATACTTAAAGGTTTATCTCCATTGAAAACTTCCTAAAGCATAATAGCAACTTCGACTTACCCCACTATTTCGCCTTCAAAGAGGGCGGCAAAGCAAAGCCAAGCCATCGCGATAAACAGTTTCTCTGCGCTGGCACGAGGCAAACGATAGAAACGCACGCTCGTATTGCGACGCAGTGAAGTTCGAATACAGACACGTACACACATGTATACGAGATCAGAAAGAGCGTGCGCCAAAAGGCGAGAAAACAAGATAAAGGATAACACACGTACACATACACGTAAGGAGGACGCGTGAAAGCAACGAAGCCTGAAACGGAAAGTTAGAGATTTGCCCGGGCACGTGCGTGTGAGGGTGGAAAAGAGATATCGCGTAAAATGACAGGGTAACAGGGCGCAAGCACGCGATATACCCAACGCAGTATATAGCACATGTATGTTTGTGATGGTATTCGAGCGCTGGTGCGTTATTCGAAGCCAGACTGCGCCAGCATTTACTTACAAACTTTAGCATCGCGCCCAAAACCACGACGACCCATGCCTGCACCAAGCTACTTTATGCTTGTATGTTTGCGTGCATGTCTCTATAACTATTTCTCTCTTTCTTGCCAATAATGGAGATAAGGTGTTACGCTAAACATAATAGATATTTTTGTTTGCCGAGCCAATGTAAAATCCACTATTTTCTTCTTTTCCTTTACGAACTTCGCTGCTCGCGATTAGGATTCTTGTTTCGATTATTCATTTTGCGTGGGCATACACATACTTTTTCATTAGATTGAATTCCCATTTTGTGAAATTGTCATGGCCTTGCATCTACAGTGATCTAATTTAATTTATTGGATTTAATTATTATAGTTCTGAAAGGAAGAATATAAAGGATGAAAACTGTATTTAAAAGGCATTTAGAAATAGTTCAGCAATCCAAGTATTTTTTTTAAATTGAAAGGTTTTGTATTTTTAAAATAAAAAAAGTTTAATACACGAATAAAGCAAATAGGTAAAGACTTAGCTGCCTGTTTAATCAATAGTTTTCCAATCTCGGTACTAGTTTAGGAAAGCTTTTTAATTATGTATTGGTTGCTGGTTTACAATAAAAAGATCTCCGAATAAAAGCACATCTCGAAGCAACGTATTTTCGTGAAATGGTGATGTTGTCGTTCCTGAGACTTTGCTTATCCCAAACAGATTTGTTTACATTACTTTGACGGGAATCCCTATCAACAGTCCGTTTTCGTCAAAGTGACGACTACCGACGTTTTTGCAGAAACATCATGATAAACTTTTTTATACCGTTCGTTTCTACCGAATTCATATCAAAGTTTGTGATTGCTCTTTTTGTTATTTTAAACTATTTCCTTATTTTATGTTTTAATCTAAGCGTTTTTCAAATTCTTTGACCCTGCAAAACTATCATGGACAATGTTTGTACTAAGTAGCTGAATATAAATTTTAAAATACTGTAAAGCAAATTAAAGACAACCAAAACTCGATTACTTATTCGTATAAACGAAATCAACAATAAACCAACTCGTAACTCGGACTTTGCACTTAATTCCAATTAAACAAGTTGGTTACGCGCCGCATTTGAAGGGTTTCATTCAAACAACTTTCAACGATGAAAGTCAAGTCGATCATTCAGCGCATCGAAGCTATCAATCTCACCTCCAACGCGGTTTCTCTTGCGCAACCTCCTCCGCAAAATCCCTTGCCGTGTACGCTCACTTTCTGCAACGCGATAAAGGCCCTCTCGAGAGTGCGTAACAACCCTATTCTCCCCCGCCTACGCGTCGCCCGCTCGAACACGCGATTTATCATTGCGCACGAGTACGCGCGCTCCGAGTACCTTCGCGAGCGATTTCCCGCGATAACTGCAGCGTGTACAGTGAGAGAGAGAGACAGAGAGAGAGAGAGAGAGAGAGAGAGAGAGAAGCCGCAGCAGCAGCCTGCGAGTTTTGGCAACGGCGCGCTCTTGTTTCGAGTCTTACTGTTGTGGCGAGTTGACGTTTTACGAGCTGTGTAAATGTTGAACGAAGGGGAAGAGGGAGACGGAGTTTAAGGACTCGCGAAGCATCTGCCACTGGAATGTTCGTTAAACTAATTCTTATCGGCTCAGCCTTGGCTTCGCGAATCGCGTGAAATTTGCACGATTCGCCGGAGTTCAAGTTGGTAACTACATTGGTGGAGTCCTTTTGGAGAGAAGTAACATGAATTACAGCAATAAAATTAAATTGTAACATCGTAAAATACTGGGCAAAATGATCATTTTTGCTACATTCTCTAAATCAGCGGTTTATACAGCATCAATGCTAATTAGTATTTACTAATGTACCGGTAATTTTCATAGTGTACGTTTTTAATTTTTCTCGAAAATAAATCTTTTGACCCTTTTTTACTTCAGATTCGTATTCAGGAAACTAAGATACTAAGGGATAGAATGATCTTATTTCCAGCACAAAATACTTTTTTATAGATCCGTGTAATCAGTGAATGTTTACTGGTGATCAGTTATAAGTATACCACATTTGTGATATAACAATTTTTAAAAGTTTTAGCGCTTTCGTTTCGTAATAATGCACCAGAAAGACCTAAAATGAAAGTGAAAATGCTACATCGGACAAGAAATGGAAAAAAGCAAAGTAACGAGAAAAGAACTACCGATAAGGATTAAATATAAACTTTCAATTGGGCTCGACCCTTTGCGATCTTATAAAGAAGCCTTACTATCGGCGCAAAGCTTAGCATTTACGAGTACGTTCTCAGAATAGAAGAACCGGTGGGAGATAGGAGTACGGAAATCGAAGGTGAAAATAGAAAAAAGAGGATGGCTAAAACCCTTTTCCTCTCTTTCTCATTCAGCTCGTGGCTTGAGACGATAAAACCGCGATGCAAAAAGCGATAAATCAACGGATAATAACGGCGTGCGAGCGCGAAAAAGGAGTTTCCGCCATGGACGACTGTTTTACGGGTTAGGGAAAACTTGGGTTATTCCTTTTTGTTATTCCTCTATCCGCCCCCCCCCCCCCCGCCTTCCTCTTACCCCCCGCGCGAGTAGTTTACGCGAAGCGACGTCGCTCGCGCGAAGTTTCGGATTAACTGTAAAGGACGTTTTATTACTCTGGGAGTGCGAGTCCCTTTTTTCATCCAAGTGTTTTCCAGAAAAATGTGCTGGAACGCGATTTTTGTTATTCAATTCAACAGCACGGCTGTAACTGTGCCACTTTTACGATATAGATGCAGGGAGTTTGCATGGAAATATAGGTTTTACAAGAAAATTCAAAAAGTTAATAAACCTACATACTAAGTTTAATTATTCCATTAAAATGTGTTGTATTTTGTATATTACGGACAAATACTAAATTATTCAGTGTGCAGGATATCATTAATTCAATAATATTTAAATTTACGGTGATATATTATCTCTGTATCAAAGAATTGCTTTATTATTATTGAAATTGTGATTGGATTCAAAGTTATTAAGTTACCATATTTTGCGGGCAAATTACATTAGTTACATGAATTCATACGTTTAATTTATAAAAAGCTTTGAGTTTCAGAAACAGTCAAAGTTCAATATACTACCCTGCAAATAAAAAATTACTTTAATATTCAGCAAAATAATTCTAATAATAAACACATCCTGACAAATTATGTAATCACTTCCACACAATATCGCATTATTTATCAAAATGGCTGGGATACTTTCGTGATATCCCTCCGCGGCAATGCAATATTAAACAAGTTCCAGGGCTCTTTCCCTTTCCTCTGTCTCTCTCTCTCTCTCGCATTTGAATGAAACAACGACCGGAGACGCGCAGCCGGAAGAAAGCCGGAAGGTGACGCGCTGAATAGGAATCGGCTCAAAAATCAAGTTTGCGGATCTTCAAGCCGACAGTTTGTTACGCGCTCGACGCGGCTGCGATTGAAAAGCCAGTGAGCTCGTCTCCTTTCGGCTTCCGGAGCACGCGCGCCAAACTTTAATTACGAGTCTATTGGAGGGCTCGTTAATTGCTTTGGAAAAAGGAGACCAGAAGCGAGAAAGAGAGAGAGAGGAGAGAAAGCGAGGGACTGAGCATGGCAGAGAAGTTAGCTCACGCGGCCAATCGACGTGAAGGAGCTTATCGGGTAGTGGCCTTTTCCGCTTTTTAGCGCGCGCGAGAGAGTAGTTAGATGTTAGCTGGCTCACGAAAGGTATATGGATTTTTCGGATCTTGGCCGGATGAAGGTGTGCGGAAAACGAGCTGTGAGCTGAAGCTGGCAGAGTTAATGGTGTTGTTCAGCTTGTTTATTGTCAGTAATTTTTCGCGGTGTCAAAGTGCAGGTTCAAACAGTTTATCAAATTGCGTGTAATGTCGTTTATATGCTTTATGAAAGAACTCGACTGTGTTGTTGTTGTTGTTAATCAATTTGTTTGAATTTTTTACGAATATTGTGTATGGAATAAAATGGTAAATCAGATTTACTGCTTTAATACGTCTGAACAAATTTGTCTTCTTCCACTGATCCATATATTTTTGAAATACTATGTTGGTTGCATTAAACATACGGTTAATATTTTAAATACGACTAAATGGTTGTATAGAACTATGGTTTAAAAAAAATTTCTTCATTTATAAGCTCTTAATTTAATTTAGGACTATTTATTATGTAAATGTGTAGGTTAAGCTACAAATTATTTATTTATTAAATCTAGTTTGCATGTCGGAGTTAGGTATAACAGATTTAAAGGAAATATTACATACAATATAACGAGTGATCATAAAGTTACAATTATACATCCACTCTTATATTGATGTTTGTATAAATAACCTTGTAATTTTAGAGCCTTAAATTAAAATACCTTTAATTGAAATTCAATGTCGATCAATTACTAATGTACTTTGATTAAAATAATTATTTGTCGGGTAAAAATAAAGAAGACATTAAAAAGTAACGTATCTTAAAAAATTGATTGATTTATTGATTGGTTGCAGTTGCGAACGCTTTCGCACTCGGCAATACTCATATTTCGGTTTCAGGTATGTGTGCCGCTTCGCGCGGTCCGACGACCGATCGATAAGCTATTGTCAATTCTACTATTAACTACTGTAAACGAATCTCCCTATTGTTCTTGCGTGTATAAGAAGGACAGCTGCGCCGGTCTGTGAGTTTAGTAAGTCATCACTCTGCCCGTGTAACTGTTGATCTTAATAAACACATTTTACCTTCAGCCCTAGAGTCTGTGCCTATACCTTACTTAAGTTATTTTCGCAACTGTTTAAGTTGAATTTACGACAATTATAAATATAGCAATCATAAAATAATTATTATTGATTACTGCGTATATTCCATTAATATCCTTGTGTACCCTCTCTAACCTCTTGAGGTGCACAGAGTATGGAGAAGCATCGTAATTGATCATAAACATTGAAGTGCTGAAGATAATTAATTTTGCCTGGAGTATTAGGATGGAATGTGATGCGCTCAATATATATTATTAACTCTATCAACTTGAATTATTTTATATAAATACAATAACTAAAACCAACAATACACTACTGTATGGGAAATTTAACTGTAAATCAATAAATGTAAAAATAGATTAAGTTGTTCGGTTGTTTATATAATAAAACAATTTTAATGCGTTAGATGAAAATATAATGTATATCAGTTCAAGGTAAATCACAAGATTATTACTCGAAATCGACGGTAGTTCATAATGGTTATAAAGCTGCCCAAAGGAATTCAAATTGAGTTCTAGAGTGATGAAAATGCGGATCGATTTGCGTCTCTTCACAGCGGATAAACTACGTACTCGTACATACATATTCGACAGAAGTCACGGGTGCGAGCGAGCGTGAGAGAAGACGTACAGTCGTCGCGTAGAAGGAAGGAGAATACGAGAGAGGACGACACACGTACACACCTATATACGGAAGCGAGAGAGTTTGATAAATGCCGCGAATTCGTGGAATTTCCGGATAGTTGCCGCCACGCTGTCGCGCAGAAATTCGACGTTGGATCGCCGGGTTTCCTGCGGTTGAAGGGAGAACGGAGTGTTTTTTATGGTGCTCAAAATTGTGCACGGTTGATACCACAGGCGCGTTAATTTTTTAACGTGCTGTGTCTAAATTGGAGCGCACAATCAATTGTGTTAATATCATCAGGTAGAATATAAATAGAATATCGCCAGATTGAATTCCAATTTTGAGATATAACATTTAATTGTCACTTGGAGTGATCATATTTTGTGCTCAAGTAATTCGAAAGAGCATTCATGTCAGTCAACACCTGCAGCAATGCCTCAACTGTTTCACTATTTAGAATTGTAATTTTATCTACGTCTCACTAACATGCAAAAAACGTTTCACAATCTATAAATTGTTCACCTTTAGCTTGAAACTGGCTCTCATACACTACTGCGTGCGATCTAGTGAAATTCATTTGGACGAAAAAGCCTTGCTCCCCGCCTCTCCTTCTCACTACCCAAAGAATAAATTCTCAGGCTCTTCGTGCCTCAATTATACACGGCAGTACCTCTGGCGCGCAAAACAATGAGCAGTCGACTGTACTCTCTTGCTCTCTGGCTAGTTGGAGAAGCCAGCCAAGCGAAAGAATCATCGCGATCGCCGTCCTGGGAAGGAGAGCATATAAGCTGCTGCTGCTGCTAGTATCTCGCGTCGAGTGAATATGCGCGCACGTGCGCTGCACGGCCGACGCGCATACGTGGAAATGAGAAGCGATAGCCCTGCATGAGTGGCCGGGAAAAGCCACTGCTTGCGGTAGGTCTATCCGTTCCAGTCGAGAAATGAACTCTGCAGGACGGGAGAGCAAGGATGGCAGTGTTTGACTTGCGAAGTTAATACTGCAAAGCTGATCCGGTATAGTTGGTACGAAAATTGGCCACTTCTTAACCAGAAATTAACCAAAAATTCATGATTTGTCTTCTTTTTAATTGACTTTAAACTGCAAAATAATTCTTGCTGGTATGTTTATATTCGCTTGAATGACGCTCAATAATTTATATGATTTTCAGTATTCACTAATAAAAATTTTACGGTTTGCTACTGCGTTCGTTTCAATAGAAGCTTTTTCTCTTTTTACTAAACTTTCACTTACATTGCACATTCAAATATTTATTTATTTACAAAGTTATGAATTTTTAAACTAACTGCAGTGTGTATATCAATACAGCAACTAAATTTGAGCAATATTTTCTGAAGTATAATTAAAATTTAAAATTTTAAACATGTATTATTCCAAAGCAAATAAATAAATGTAGTAGTATCCTTTACAGCAATCGCAAAAAATAAAAAGTGAGATGAAAAACATGTTACGTTATTTGATATGCAAAAATATATTGTGACTGATGCGGAAAAATATGAACTACATTTAAAAATATATAAACCGACTTCTTAATTATGAAAACTATTGGTCTCAATAAAGTATTTCTGCTCAACATGTATAATGTCTCTTTTGAAAAAGTTTTATCGTAGTATATTATGTATGTTTCAAAAAAATAACAATAAACTACAAAATAGAATGAAAGTTTTTATTTATGAAGGCAAGATTGAATACAGTTTTTTTAATCGATCAATTTATATTCTTTTTATAAAATCTGCATTATCACTCTGAATTGGCGTCAACTGCAGTGAAGCTCTCCAGAATCCAATTAATGAAAGAAAACTTGGAACTTCTCCTTGAGCGCACGTGGTCACGTCTCGTTCCCAAGCATTTCGATATTAAAATATCTCGGCGTTTAGTCGACGCTGAATATCCCCGCTTAATAATGTTCTTTAATAATCAAGTCGGCGCGCCTCTCTCGGTCGTTCAGCTTTAATATCCTCGCACCAGCATCGACCGAAGAAAAGATGTGCAAAGATGTCGAGTTAAAAAAAAACGCCGACAGAAGAAGACGTAAAAGAAGCAAGAAGAAAGGAGGGGTATCGGGTAAAGAGAGTATTGGAAACGAAACAAAGATCAAAATAAGAAGGAGACCGGCTGAGAGTGTGAGCGAGGAGGGAGTAACAGAGAGACTATGAAAACGGAAGCGAGCGATTCTTCGAAGCGATTTTCTACGAGCGTGTCATCGCGTGTGATTCAACACGGCAGTAGCGCGCGCCTCATATAATCGCAATATGCTGCGAGGTACTGTGTCGAGCACATGTACAGAGAATAGCAAAGGGAACAAACAAAAAGGGCAAAACAAATATGAAGCCGAATAAAAAATTTCATACAAGTTGCTTTTCACTTTGTGGGGTTGGTTAGAAGTTGAATATTTTGTTAAAAGTAGGCTAGAATTTAAATCATGCGATAAATGTTTAAAAATATTTTCTTGTGTTGCTATATAGGCGTACACGGAAAGAATATTTCTCCTAAAAATTAATATAATCTTGAGTAATCGTGGGACAAACTCACCCTTTCACGAGATTTAGTAGATTATTAAGATAATTAAAATATTAATTATTAAGATAATTCTATTAAAAAATAATAGAAACTCTTTCAAAATTTTGTATTTTGGCTATCAAAATTTACTAGAAAATATGGTAAAAATTTGATGTATGTAACTTTAATAGAATAGACAACAATTTTTAGTAGAGGTTATACTTAAAGTTTAGTGGTCAGTATAGTAATTTGGTGCGCCGTTGGTAAAGCAGAATACAACATATGTAGACGAGTCGAAAGGTTATACGTAAGTGAAGCAGTGACCGAGTGGTCAAAGCGAAGCTCAGTAATCAAAGGGTCGAGGTTTCGAATCAGCTTCTCGGCGTTTTTTTTCTTCATAAATATCGAAATCCTGAAAATTACTATATTGTATTGTAATATTTGATAGAGTCTTAGTTTGTCCTACGATTAGTAGAACACTATAGTAAATTTTACTAGATATTTTCTGAAATTTTCATAAGATATTTCTCTCCGTATACAAAAAGCGTAAATAACTGACTAAAGATTTTCAATTTACCGTTCTATCTATTTCATAAAAATCTTTATATCAATTCCAAATTTAAAGCGGATAGCAATTCGAATAGTATTGTGTTACGCTGAAGCTACATAATTGTTTTTCCATTTGTATTTATTCTTCTATATTTTTGCTGCAATTCGAAGAAAAGTGGAAATATCATTCCTTTCTATTTGTAAATGCTTTAATTTGATGTTGAAAAGTTTGTTGGTCTGATTTTAATTCTTAAAACTAAGAGCATCACAAAATTCTGCTGAATTTGCATTGATTGTTCTCGTCTCTCATCCCTATTCCCGATAAGACCAAAGTTCTAACCGACAAGTATATATTAGATGACAGTTGAAAATAATTTTGCATTACACACACGTGCGAAAGCCGAACATAACCGGAAAGCCAGTGTATTCGAAGATCTTCGGTATTCCCGCATTAGCAGCCCCAGAGACTGCAATTAACCCGTTCTGTTGAAATCCATGTACACTTGCTCCGGGAGCGTGTTAATCTCTCTCCTCCTAAGCAGCAGCCGGTCGCCGAGAGGACTGGATAGCCAACGAGACCAGAACACAGAGGGAAACAGAGCTCCCGCAGCTGCGAGGCTACACAGTCGTCGCGCTCGTCCCGTCGAGGCTCGCACAAAGCCGCGTGGGAAGACAGGCGTCAGTGTCGTCTTTAATTGGCTAAAGTCCTGCGGGAGAGGCGCGATCGCACGAGACACCTGACCCTCCTCCGACTGCTAATCGAATCGAATGGCTGGGCGAATTTCGCTTTTCGCACGTCGCCTGCGATTCGTTTTCCTCTGTGACAGGTGGTCCGGTACAGCTCGATAGGAGAATAGACGGATCTATTCATTTCCGATGGAACTATCGCTTAGAGCCGGTATATTACTGGCCTGTCAACGTGTGAATAATTGATCTTTTATTCGTGGCAGAATCGTGATCTTTTATTGGGTAGTTGTCAGATTGGGGGAATAACAGCGATGCACCTTTGAAAATTACTCAGTTACAGTATTATTGTATACAGAGAATTTTATTTTAAAGGCTGAAAAGGTATCTATGTCAAGTCATAAAATTCTCAAAGTTGCAAGCCTGATGCAATGCCAAGCTATAACTACTTCGGAGTTTTTCTAAAAACGTTATTTTACTGGACGAAAGTACTGAACTTTTTCTGGAACGAGAATAAAAGCTCTGTGTTTATGCAATCGACTTTTGAATTGCAACTTTAAATTAGTTTGAAACTTTAAATTAGTAACAGATTGAAGCTGTTGACATCAAGTATCAAGTACATTTTGAAGCATGCATTCTGTTACATACGGCTCTGTTCTTGTTAACAATGAATTCTGAAATCTATAAAATAAAATGTCTACACAACCAAAAATAATACCCTTTCAAAGTAAATAGATCCAACAGGCACGTAAAATAACACAGAAACAAGCGAATTACAACAGCGCGAACTTCTTAATGCTCCTTGATTAATGAAAGTAAATACATCCACAATAAACGGATGCGAGCTCGAGGCGGCAAACTTTGCACCCATAAATACGTCGGCTAAAAAAGTTAGTCCGAAAAATTTCTCGCTTTAATTCTTGCACACACGACGTGCAACTTACTCTTTGCGCGTAAACGCAAACCAAAAGTTACGACGTAAATGTTTCCCTAACGAGCGAAGATACTGCTATACTGAACAACAACAAAAGAACTCAAAAGTGATTCGAAAACGAGAATTAAATTTTTTTTTCTACCTTAGTACGCTAAAAAGATGTACTTAAATGTAATAGAGACAAAAAAGTAAAAGCCGGTATCTAGGTAGACGAAACATATCGTAAATCGAACAATGAGTATTTCCTTCCTCGTTCTTCCATGCCATTACCCACATCTATATTTCATTCGCGCTCTCCACTTCGGCTACGCTATTTCTTTAGCTCATTCGAGTTTCACTTGACTTTATTACATTGTAACATATGATGTACGAGGGAATGGCTGATAATTCAAGTGCGAAGGTGTATTTTAGCCATATACCACTGTACTCAATTTAGCAGTCCCATGTACAAGTAGAAAGCTATGCGAAGAAAATTTGGTTAGAAAACATTTAAAGAATATTCTGCGATTTTCTACTTTTACAGCTTTGATTTTAATCATTGTAAACAAGTATGAGTTAACTTTCTACTATATTTGTATAGCAAAACATGTAAATTGTATTAGTCAATATTAAATAATTATCATTGAGCTATTCAACAAAAATTTAAGCTTATACAAAAATAAATAATGTATATCAGTTCTAAAATTATGGAAACTAACAAAATATTTTTCTATTTAATTTATTTTGTTGTATTGTAAATTACCTAGCAAAAATAAGTTCGCTTTTTATTTTTCGTTTAGTCGCAAGACATACTCCATAAAAGCATTTGCAAAAAAGAATTTTTCTGGAAACCTACTTTTGGCATCATTTCAAATATCACTATTGCTCTCATAGCTACACTAACAAGGAGAGTATCTCAGATCCGGATCATACATTTTTCTTAAACTTTGAGATATGATTTTAGATATCGAAATATGAAGAAAGCCACAATATTAGATCCTAACGCTTCAATAAACTGAAGTTATCGACAGTTTCAGTTGTATTTTAAGGAAATACTGAAAAAAATGCTATGTCTTTTATATTAACTATCTAGTCTAGACAAGTCTCACATAGAATTGTAAACAAATACAATACAACTAGAGAGTGCGAGCTTTCCGTTACTTTTTAGAATTAAAAAATATGAATTCCTTCTAAAGTTACGATAGTTCAAAGTTAAGCAACTCAAAACCAATTATAAATCGATGAAACCTAGAGCTTCAATTTCATATGTATCTTATGCATATTTTGTTGCTGAACTTTAAACTAACGTAACTTTAGAAGGAGTTCATATTTTTTAATTCTAAAAAGTAACGGAAAGCTCGCACTCTCTAGTTGTATTGTATTTGTTTACAATTCTATGTGAGACTTGTCTAGACTAGATAGTTAATATAAAAGACGTAGCACTTCTTTCAGTACTTCCTTAAAATACAACTGAAACTGTCGATAACTTCAGTTTATTGAAGCGTTAGGATCTAATAATGTGGCTTCCTTCATATTTCTGTATCTAAAATCATATTTCAACGTTTGAAAAAATCCGTGATCCGAATCTGAGATACTCTCCTTGTAAATTTAGTTTGCGGGAGCAATATTTCAATTTTTAAATATATTTTAACGTTTGTGACTTTCAATATTCTTTTCAAATCATCGGATATTTGTCGGTATTTCTATATATTCAATACTTTTTCAGTGTTCCAAAGCTAGCTTTGCGTACTACCCGCATTCAGTCAAAACGTAGTAAACACATTTTTTTATAAAAAACCAAAATCAATTTTCAAAATCCGTAATCAAATTACGCAAAAATAGAAAAGGTACGACGCAAACAGACAAATCATTCCAAGACTGTAAACCCGAAAAAATAACGAAAATGGTATCTTTTGTCTTGTGGGGCATTATATATATTATACTCTCACTCTATTTCTCCCTCCTGCAACTCTTCGTTTATATATAAACCCTCAAAGACTCGGCGCGAAGCAGACGACGTGAACATATAATGGAAGCCCGTGAGCACTTCGAAGGATGCAAAAAAAGAGTCGTGCAGCAAAGGGTGAAAAAGAGGAGCAGCATCAGCAACAGCAGCGGCGACTTCGTGACTCTCGGACTGTGAGACAGATTACTTTTAATGGAAACGCGCTAAAGCGCTACTGTTGCTGCTCCCTTATGGAAGCTGCAACACACAGAGCTCGATTAAGAAAAGGAGAAGCAAAGAGAGCGAGTAAGAGAGAAAGAGAGAGAGAAAAAGGACGCGGATAATTGCCGGCTCGATTAAAGAACTCGCGCAATGGACGAACGATGTTTTTTGCCTAAAGTACCAAGAGGAGAACAGAGCATGCGCTCAATTTTTTTTGTTTTGCGATTTGGAAAAGTTTCGCGGTATTTTGTTTTTCATTCTCTGTCTTACTCGGCGGGTTTTCTTTTGTTCTTTCCTCTTTTGTGGTTTGGAATATGTACCAGTCTTTTGTCTTTGGACTCCGGATAAAGAGAACATATTGTAAATGAAAAATCGCGAGGTGATTTATTAAAAATTAGGTATTTACTTGAAAATTTAGTCACCTTGAAACGTAAAGGCTCGCTCATTGAACCCAGTTTGAGACTTTAACTTTAACAAGGCGAATTGAATACCTGCTGTGCAAGGTAGCGACGCCTGCGGCAAAAGGCAAATATCATTGCAGTATTAGACAAGTTTTAATTTCCTCGGTTGTTATCGGACCATCGGGAACTCTGCACAATATCTTGCGACGCCTTTAGATTTGTTAGTATAATAATATTACATTCTCAGATATATTAATATTTGACTTGATATGAACAGGCATATATAAATATTATCTACTAAGGAATAATTTTTTTTAAATAATGTTTATTTTTTACGTTAATTTAACACTTATTCCAATTTTGTTGTAAAATTACAATTATATTGTGTTTTGTATTATTATACATTTAGCTTTTCTATCAAAATAAATTGAATTCAATCTGTATAATAAATTAACGAAGTCAGTACTAACGAATAAAACGTCTGTAATCAATGCGATATATTAGTATTAGTATTTGATTTATAAAGCTATCCTTAAAAGATTTTCTTTAGTGAATTTATATAAATATTTGATACTCATATAATAAAGGAAAATTTAATGGTTTAACGTTTTCGAACAATTTTTATCATTACAATAACATATGGAAAGATGAAGGTTAGTAAAAATCAAAGATTTATAATCCACATTTTTTTTTATTTGTAGAAGATATTTTAATTTAGAGTAGATACCAATTTTAAGTTGTTTTAACGCATGGTGCCCAACGTACAGTCCTTATTTATTCTGACAAGAATATCAAAATAAAACGAAAAAAGGAATATTAATCAAGATAATAATGGGAAAAAGCATAGAAAATGTTACTGTAAACTTAAATACTCTTTATAACGACGAGCGGTTACGTAATCGACAATCGATGACCACGCGCGCGCGCGAGGATGCAAAAACAGTCAGTGCGCATGCGAGAAACAAGCCCTGGAGCGGCATAAAAGAGCCGTGAGTGCGCAGGGAGAGAGAGAAAGTATGTTTACGTGCGCCAGTCGTTTCGAATGTTTAAAGCGCGCAATTTCGCAGGTCAGAGGACATGCAAACATATACACATGGTTGGTTATTTTTTTCTCCCCAACGGACGCTTTACGATAGAAGCGGCAATACGTCGGGTTTTAGCGTAGGAGTAACAAAAAATGCGAGAGAGACTCATTCCCACGGGCGGAAAACCGATGCGATAAGGCCGCTTTTAGTTGTCCTCTTGTTTTCCCTTCCACCTCCTATACTCCGCTGCTGCTGCTGCATTTGTAGCCTCGATTTCATTATTTGCCTTCTTTCAGTCGTGCGATCACTCAGCTCGCCGGTAATTGGCGGCGATAAAGTTTTTAGCGCGCACAAACGACAGGTGAAAGATAAACGTTGCGCTTTTGAGGAATGATTGGAGTTTGCGTTGTACTGTGGGAAAACTTAACTGCTGTGTTTAAAACGCTCTTTATTTTGGAACTTCAAGCGTGCAGCTGCGTATTTGCTTTTATTTGGCAAATATTGATATTGTCGATAAAAAGAGAATTCCGACTTGTTTGGCAATGAATTTTACTACAATTTATGACAATTGTTTATATTCCGTCTTTCCACCCTACAATTGCAAATTTATTACTGCTGCGCATTAAATATTTTTATACTCTCTAAAGTTGAATTAGTGAAAAACTAAAGATTAGTTAAAATTGCTTCACCGAAACATTAGTGAATATTCACTAATGAAATGGTAAATATTCACTAATTCTTAGTGGAAATATCCACTATTCAAAATAATGAAACTTCTCTATTTTAATTAGTGGATACTTCTATGTATTTCCACTAAGAATTAGTGAATATTTACTACATCATCAGTGAATACTCACTAAGGTTTCGATGGAGCAATTTTAACTAATATTTAGTGTGGATTTTTCACTAATTCAACTTTAGAGAGTAGAGAATAAATCCACCTATTCATTTTACACAGTCCGCAAAAATAAACTAATCTTTTACTCATGAAATAATTAAAAACCTTCTTAAAATCGCATAAATAAATAACTTTGCACTCTCAAACTGCTACCGGACTACATCAAATCTCTGAGTACTTCCATTTAATCATCGTTCACATTAACTCATATATCAAAACGACCACGTCAATCGCGACATGGGCATTTGGTCTTGTATAAATATTTGCTCGAGTAACGGCAACTGGAATGGGTAAACGGAAATATTAACGATCTGTTTGTGGCTACTAATCGAGCAGCATCGACGCTACAACAGCGCGATCGAGTGACACCACGTCAAGAAGCGCAATGGTGACGCGCTGAGAGGCTTAATAAGCGAAAACAGCCGTCGCGATAAGGATGTGCGTATGGCCGCGAGTCTTCTTGTCTTACGGCGATAGAGCTTCTTCTTTCTTGCATCGGATACCTAAGAATGTAAACACTGGCTGGGCTACCAGCAGAGTGAGACGTTTAGACGAGCCCTCGTTATCACGCGCGAGTTCGTGAGATATACGACCCAGGTGCGAGACATCAAGGTATTACGATATTTCGTTGAAAACATATTCAGTAGCAGTGGCTCTGTGTATATTGCATGCTCGTCGAAATGGGTAATATATGCGATCGTGATATATGCAGTTACTAAATGAAGACTTATAATACTAATATTATAATTATTAATCTTATAGCCAGAAATCTATATTTCAGTTACGCCTACATTAACATCGTAATAATAACAATAAACAGTATATACTTTATTTATTATAACTTTTCATTGATAATTTAATCGTTCATTAAAAGTTATTTCATTTGGCTACTAACAGAGTTAATTTTCAGTAAAATAAATGATATTTCGAACATCAAAAGTATCTCATCAATATTCAAACGGAATAAGTAAATTATCAATTTATATTCTTAATCTTGAGCATTTCTGTACAAACTTCAAAATTACATTATAATTAGGTGTGGGTCGAGTAATTAAAAAATTTTTTTTATTGTTTTAATAAACTTACTAACTAATTTTTTAATAACTAATAATACAGTAAATAATAAAATTCTGTATTGAATTCTTACTCAGAAAAAAACTCGAAAAAATACACGTGTCAAAAGTTATTGTCAACAGTTTCAGAATGAAATTAAAAGTCTCATATTAGCTTTATTTATGCGTTTTGTAATGAAACTATTCGGTTGCACCCCTAATTATAATCACGCAAGCCAGATGATTATTATAGTAAAAGAATAATGTTAAATCTACGTATTAGAACATCAAGATAATAGAACAATGGAAAATCTGTATTGGAGTATATGGTTGTGTATACATATGGTAAGTGACGTACGTGTGTGATGAGTGTCGAACTCACCGAGGACGGCGAGGGTGATGTCGCCCTCGAGGGCGGTTGTGTCGTTCCGCGCCCGGCATGAGTAGCGGCCGGCGTCGGACGTGCGCACCACCTGCGTGTAGATTGTCTGATTGGCGCTCTCCGGATACAGGATGAAGCTGCTCTCGCCACCTGGCCACGGATACGGCCGACTGTCTTTGTACCTGTAACAAACACAGATGATAATTGCAATTTACATTGAAGGCTATATCGTTCGCATAATGAATTCATTTATTCGTTTTATTTTTCCAATTGAAATGTCGGGATAATAATTAACGTATTTATGACGTTGAAAGAAATAATATTATTTTGTTCGACATCCTTTCTTAATATATGAAATAATTGATTGTATTTATCAATTTTACAAGGTGTCAAATGTTATTTATTAAAAGATTACATCGATATTAATGTGTTGATTGTAAACACACACAAATGCTGTGCTATTGCAATATTGATTTCACTAGAAACTTGATGATATTAAATTTTCAATGTTTGTTGTATTTGGATTTCAAATGTCAATAATTCATGATATAACGTAGTTATCCAATTTTAAAGTTACGACTACGTTTAGATATTAGGTTTTATTAATAACCTTCTTTAATTGCTATATTATACTAAACTATACGAGAATAATTGCTATTATTCAATTTATCTGATTTCTCTACAATAACTAGAGCTTTGCATGCCCTGGTTCAAAATGTCCGATAAAATCAGATAACAAGGGTCAATAGACACCGATGTGGTTTTTGCATCTGACAAAATTTTAATTAGTTTTAATCAGACCTTTTTAACCCCCCGCTGTCTATGTAAAAACGAAGTTTTTACATAGGCACAACCGTACTGCTCAGGAGAATCTTGTATTTTCATTGGAGTGAACATTGTAACACTTCAAATACTTATAAAAACTGAATTTATAATAATAATAAAATTATACAGATCTAGTTTTAGTTATAT
>JAWWEQ010007053.1:0-49123 GCA_035583055.1 Torymus tubicola
ATATATATATATATATATATATATATATGAGATTCATGCGCGCGACATGAATTTCACGGCTAGGCGATACCGTAATACAAGTCCATGCATGCGGCTTAGGTGCGACGTTATTCCGTCTGAGTGCGAGATACGGAGAATGTGGTTGCAGTGTAGTGTGAAGGGGCTTTTTTTTGGCCGTTGCTGCAGCGCGAAGTAAAGAAATGTAGTTTAAAGGGGTGCTTGATCTCTCGAGTATTGACCGAAATGTCGCCAGGCGCGGTGCTTTGCTTCCGAGTGAGAAATGTTAGACTGTTTTTATGGCGTCTAGATGTTGCGTATATATATGCGCGAGATAGAGAGAGCGAGAGAGCGAGCGAGATAGGATTTTGTGTAATTGAAAATAAAGCATGTGCTGGTTTCTAATATTACTCGTGTAAGAAGTTTGAAGGGTGGTTCAGACTGTAGAATTTTAATGAAGTTAGGAGTTATGTGCGTGCGGATATGGAAAATTAAATTTTCTATTAAATTGTCCCTGCACGCGTTGCTTGAGGAATGATTACTTTAAAATAAAAATTTTAAAAACCATGATTTTTTTACAACAATACACATTTTTGTACTAAATTTGATTAATATTAAAGAGCTAGAAAAATTGGTAATAAAGATTTTTATTAATATTAAATTGGCATTTTATTAATCGCGCGAAATATACGATATAGGCAACTAAAAGGATCCGTTAAATTTAACGCGGCCACAATAATGTTGTAATTTCATTGTCTATTACAAGTTCGACTATTTTCAGCGTTTACTATTACATTTCATTCCTGACCATAAAATAACGAATACCATCGATCCCTTTACTAAATCACGAAATCAGGGCGCGTAAAAATGATATTAAAACACGCCATTGAAAAGACTATTACGAGTTCACGCTGCTGCGCAGTGTACTTCACCGTAAATTACGCCAAACTAATGCGCCTAACAGGCAACCGCAAACCTAGACTGCTGTGCCATGCTGCAGACTACTTCGCATGTAAATTTAATAAGTCAAATTGTATTTCGAGCAAACACAACGGGCTGTTCTCAACCACAAAGAGAGAGAGAGAGCGAGCGAGAGAATGAGAGAGTGAGAGGGAGAAAGATCGTACGAATGCGATATGCGCCAACTTAGCTGGCAGTACCCTCGCACGCGCGAGCGCGCATAAAGTGGAAAATCGTAAAGCAAAAGGGGGGTAGGGGGAGGGTAGGAAGAGCGAAGGTGTAAGCGATATGCCGGAGGATCGATGGTAGTTCCGCGAAAAATACTGCTCGAGAGGCGAAAAATTTTCTCTCTCCCCCCACTCCCACCCTCCTTTTCCTTCACTGGCTCCTGCTACCGCGGCTCGATAACTCGCGTTAGGCAGGCAGTGCCGTCGCTGCTGTTGCTGTTGCTTGCTGAGTGCTCGCGCAGTCTCTGGGATAATGGAACGCAGCTGTTTGTCGAGAAATTTGTTTTGCGAGTGCGGCGTGGTAGGAAAGCCTGTTTTCTAAGCGATTCCGAGAGTTTTCGAAGGCTCGCGTGATGGGTAGCTTTTAACGCTTGTCTAAGTGACCATTATGATTCGATAGTTAGACAAATTTATCGTTCATTAAATCGCTTGGAGAGTTCTGTTACCACCATCGCGATATTCTCTCATCTTAGTAAAGAATTAAAATCACGACTACTTCTAAATACGTTAAGCTCATAATATAGAGGAATTGGAACAAAAAAAATGAAGCAAGAATTTGAAATTTAAGTAACTGTAAACATATTTCACTTTTGTTTATAATATAGCAAAGATAATAATGATACATAAATCTATAATTGTGTCAACTTTGTTTCGACGAGTCTGAATAATCATCAAGTTAAAGAAACGTGGTACCAAAAAGGCATTAAATTTTATAATTAATAATTTAATAACTAATACACTAAGATTTTTATATTGTTAATAGTCTCTTTTGCACTTAACGTATTGATAAATTATTATAAATAATAACATATATTTTTAGACAAAAAATAAAAAAATTTTAATCACATTTATAGGGATTTTATTATTTTTAATCAATATAACAAATAACTGTGTTTGACGAATAAAAATATTTTGAACAAAAAATATGACGTGCAATAAATTCCTACTCTAAATATTAAAAATAAAGTGGATACTCCATTCACTCTATCGATGATGATAATTGAGTAAATATAATCTCTAACATGTCGTTGATATTATATAATTTCTGAATATTTACAGTTTTTTTCTCGCGCGTTAAACCTCAGATTTCTGTAAATCTCAACTTGATAAACCATTTTTACGAGCGAATTCGAATTCAGCACTTTCGAGCTGGCGTTCAAAAGACGCGTTACAATACGGAGGCCTCTTTTTACCAGACCGAGGATAATGCGCGACCCTGAAACCTTCTTGACGTATCTTCACCTAAAAGTGAGGTAAAATGTCAGCTGCTAAGCTGAAATAAGACGGTATTTTTCAAGTTTTACAGCTCAACTATATTTTTCGACTCTACAAAAAGAAATAATCGACATTTCTAGATTACGTGTTTACTAAAAATTATAAAAATGTCAGAGAAACATTACTGACAGACATTTTCCATTTTTGTATACTATACGCACAGTAATAAAAAATGTTTCTCTAACGGTATGCATCGCTTGATATTGAATTTTCGCAACGAAATAAAATTCCATTGGAAATTTACATTTCAAATAAACGGAGCATTGGGAAATATGTAAAATGGAATAACTGTTTTGCTCTTGTAAAAAAAAAGTGAAATTCGACTCGTCCACACCAATAACTCAATCACTTTTCCCCTCCGCAGCAAAACCAATTTGCAAATTAGCTGGGATTCATACGCCGCCATCTGCCTCTCGCATTCCTGCGTACACAGTCATACACATTCTCTTCCTCTCCCACTTTCCCCTCTCTCTCTCTCTCTCACTAAACTTCGTTGAAATCCGATTTGCGACGCAAACTTTTCTCTTCTTTTCAAGGAAAGGCTGAGCAGAAAGAAATATCTTTTCTCTTCTCGACAGCAACGCAGAGAGAAAGGCAGTTTGACTCACGCACACCCCCCGATCAAAAGAACAGAGCCACCCCCGTGGAAAAACAGCGGTACTCCACGTTGAAGAAAGAGGGGTTCGAGGAGATGAAAACAAAGAAAGCAATAGACAGAGAGCGCACCCGCCGCGTGAGCGCTTAAGACAGGAAAAGAGCAAGAGAAACGCCGCAGAGGTAGAGATATATGATCGCGGGGCGCTTGGAACGAGGCAAATTGAAGCTGCCACGTCGGCGGAACTATGAGCATTCATCTACTACGAGCGTGCATCGAGAATCGTCTCCACCTGCGCGCACTTAATAGTACGGAAAAATTCGCTCTCTTATTCGAGGACTATCAGATAGAAAGAAAAAGAGACTGGCGTGCACGAAAAAAAAAGAACAAAAGGTAAGCTGGACTACTACTACTGCTACGTGATGAAGGAGAAACCAGATGAAGGAGAAAATACGCACGGATAATCGCTTTGATATCGACAAAGCATATTTGTGCGCCCGATGGAATTTCAACAAACGTATATACGGGGAATATAGATGGTGGAGTATACGTTTGTAGCTGTTAATTATGTTCGTCACGGTGATAGTGGCTTCGGGAGGAAGAACTGACAGTCTGATTGGTTGGCGATGATTGGCTTTTAATGGGGATTGAAAATTATTGGATATTGCTTGATACTTTGTGCGGTGTGTGTGAGCAATTTCTGTATGCGTTGCTTTGCTATTGTAAGACCAAAACTCTACGATGTACAGTACCGCTTATCCTTTGAAAAAATAAAACTGTTTCTTCTTTGTGGGTAGATTCTTCGTGATAAACGTAACTAGTTTTCTTGGAATTATAATCTTTATTGTGGTTCTCAGTCAATATGAGTTGATGATTTGTCATAATTATAAATGATAGATATGAAGTTTTCGAAATGATATTTAATGAAAATTCAGTGCAAAAACATTTGGAAGAAACTAATAAGGACAGTGTAGAATCTTCAAGAAACGGAGTTTGATGAAACTGTAGGGAAATTTTCTCCATTAAAAATAAAAATACTCAGGTTTCAGCGTTTTTTGCCAATGGGTCCTTTTTCTTGAGATATCGGCAATTTAGTGTCAAATATCCTCTATTCCGTTAAAAAATGATGTCTCTTCTATTGAGTGTCACATTGCAAATATTTATGATATGAAATTGACCAAAGTAGATTATAAAAGTAGACAGTAAAAGTTAAAATTTAAGCACTGATTCGTTAAAAAATATTAATTTTTCAGGAAGTTACAAGCAATCAAAGATACTATAAGAAAATGGTTAAAAATTTGTCTTTATTTTCAGCGATTAAATCGAAATGGAAAAGTTTCATCAAAATCCGTTTCCCACTCTCCTTGTAAGTAGAAGAGGATCTGATATCCGGATCACTGATTTCTCTTCTTAAAATGGTAACCATTTAGATTTTAAAAATGTTAAATAAAATTAGAGAGAACAAGGTTTCATTCACTATTTTAAGATTAAAAAAATATTGATTCACGCCAAAGTTAGAAAAGCTTAAAGTTGAGCAAAAATATAATGTATACCTCTTAAAATTCACTGTTAAATTGCTGGTACATTTTAATGCACTTTCCATGCTCAATTTTAAACTTTTCTAACTTTGGAAGGAATCAACATTTTAAATTATTTTCCTTAGCTTTATTTTTCACCATTTAAATAATTTATAAAATTTTTCAAATCTAAATGATTACCATTTTAAGGAGAGGCTTTTTTCAAGACTGCTTTTCAAATAAAACTAAAAATGTCTATAGCTTTCATTTATATAATAGAACTGAATCTATAAGAATCAAAAAGAATTTTTGTTAAATTTTGACATCAAAACGATATTTAATGCGTCAAAATACATGGAAAAAAGGCACTAGGATCTAGTGCATTGAATGGCAACTTCATTGATCTCTTCAAGTTAAAAAAAAAATAGTCGATTTTTCGTGAATTCAGTTAATTTTTATCACGGGGGAGAAAAAAAAATTTGACGCTGATAGAGCAATTCTGAAACGAGATTCGTGTTCACAGGGGATCAAAAAGATAGGTATAAATGTATCGGATCTCGCGGCGTCATGGACTTTTATTTTCTGCCAGTGCAATTAATACTGATAACTATTCGATTCTTTTTTTTCCATACCTATGGTTGTACGTTAAATTGATACTATTACGGTATATCTCTTTTATAGAGAGCTTTTGCAAAAAATATAGATATAAAATTTACCATGAAATAAACAACAACAAACCGTTTTCAATCTACACATCTCAATAACAAATTAAACTACCAATAAAGGTGTATATACCATCACTTTCGCTAAACGCATCCTACACGTAAATTAAAAAAATCAACGTAATCATATTTCCAGAGCGCAGCTCCATCACATCTTCCTACCTACATCTTCAGCACAATGAGAAAATCCATCATCCACCATCAACTGGCACCTCTACACTGCTCTCAATTTTCGCTAGACCTCACGGTACACCCATACACATACACACACGCAAACCCTCGTCTCAGCTCTCAACGATGTTCCATCCCATCGATCAGTCAACTCCACGCTGCTGTATTTATACACACACACGCATACCTGAAAGGTAAACGCACAAGCGTATGGCTCCCATCTTGACGTTGTCACGCGTGTATATATATATATATATGGGACATGTCGCGCTGTCGCTCACTGCAAAACTCTCCTGAATAAATAACAGCTCGTACCCTCCTACCACTATCGCGGTCCTCTAAATGTTTCATATATATGCGCTTATATACATATAGAGGGCAAACGCGTGGAAGTAAGTGCCGCGCGCGGCCGCGCTGCTATAGTTTGTGCAGTTTGCGTTGAAACGAGCCAGCGAGGCTAGTCCACGCATAGTAGCGACACAATCCGTATGTATATATAGATATGTATCATGTGCTAAGGTAGCTACGAGGGTGGAAGTAACATCGCCCAAGGAGGCGCGAAAGAAAGGTGAAGACGAGAAGAATGAGAGAAAGAGGGCCTCGCAGGCTTTTTGCGCTCTTGAGAGAGAGAGAGAGAGAGAGAGAGAGAGAGAGAAGAACGAGAGGTGCGGATAGCAAGCTCGAGGCGACGCGCGAGAACTCAAGTGCGACACTTGCCAGGCAGATTTTCCGAGACTCGAGCGCGAATGTTGCGTATTTTATAAGAGTCGTTAGACCTGCAGGGTTTTGTTATTTCTTTCTTTTTTATGATAAGAGAGAACGATTCTTTTCCCGTATATATATGTAACTCGATTTTTAAGAATTGTTGTTTGGTTTAGTTACGATTGATCTGGTTCAATTGAAAAACGGTCAGAATCATTTTTTCCAACATTCTTTCAAGCATTATAATTAGTTCATTCTAGCGAAAGAATAGCAGTAAAGCTTTCGGGTAAATGTCGTACCTGTTCCTACATATATATATAACGTAGTCGTTCAATCTAAAACTTTACCGGAATTCAATGAGCGCGCGCGCGCGCGAGAAGCAATCGTCCGCATATGATGACCGAGCTGAGTGAACTCTCTTTCAACTCCGGTCTTTCAGCACTTACACTTCTCTGGCGCGCGACCCAATTCGCCGTGACATTCAACTCTCTTTCTCTTTACCTTTGTCTCTCTTCTACTTCTTCTTTACCTCCAACCTACGGATAGAGAGAGAGAGAGAGAGAGAGAGAGAGATTCAAGCGCTACTGGCGTCTATGTGGACACTGGATACACACGCATATATACATATATACACGAACACGCTCACAGTCGCTCGTTTCAGCCTTTCATACAGACGCGAGGTGGCCGCACGACGTCGAGCAAGACTTTCTATCTCCGAAAGCGGGTGTGTGTATGTATATTACGCGCGGTCAGAAATGAAAGCGTGCAAAAAAAGGAGGTTGGGATTCTCGATGACCACGACGACTGACAACAAATATATATATATATATATATATATATATATATATATATGTATGGCCGAGTCAAATCGAAAAGTCAAAAAATATAGATTCTCTCGAAAATGTTTTGCTACTTATTCAGTTGAATACCTACTAATTTTTTCAGTTTTATGTTTAATTAATATTTTTGAACCGTCTCATGTCAACGTTGAGAAACTAAGCATTTTTTACATCCAGTATAGAACGAGTCATATATATATACATGTATACCATAGAAACGAGAGTCAAGTGCACAATGGCGTGTCTCGTAGTATGTACCTTTATAGAGGGGAGAGACGAAACGAAGATGGAATATGAAATATATAAGTATATATGTTTACGCTGGCAGAATGAACGTGAAAGAGAGAGAGAGAGCAAGTGCTACAGACGTGGGTTGTGCATTGATGTCGAGATGTACATACGTGAGGAGGGCCGCGGGGGATAAAAATGACGTGCGCGGTTTGTGCAAAGGTGGCTCAAGGATAGTCCTGTTTCGCTTTGATGGATCGTTAGTTTGCATATTACTAAGAATAATAGAGATGCGGAACGTTAAATGGAGATAGATTATTAGGTTTTATTTCTGGTGGATTGTTGAATTTTTTATTTATGAGAAAACTTTTATTCAAAAGAGCGAAATTCCGATTCGTGTGAAATGCTTGTTCATTAAATACTACAATTCCGACATTAAATTTACCGTTTGTCATGGTTAGAATGCTTTGCATTGTCTTGGAAAAATTCAATCCTTTCAGTTCTCTTCTCGCCGAACGGAAAAGAATATATAAACGATTTGTTTGGAAATTTTTGTATGCAACCTCTACAACTGTCGACTCATAATTCAGAGAAAAAAAATCGCCGATTCCATAAACCCAAAACCGTCAACCGCGAGATTGGGCAACCGTAAAGACAAAAAAAATTTTTAACGCTCTCTGTCGTATATTTTTTTAACTCGTTGGCTAGTCAAAAGTCACGCGCGCATCCTCGAAGCGTATACATAACGTCAAAATACTCCTACAGCAAATCACACAAAACCACGTGTAACAACAATAACAACAACAATAGTTCAACAAAGAAACAAAAAACGTCACTGCGCAGAATTTCGCTGTAAAAATTTTTCTCGTTCATTTGTTCATTATCAAACGCATCAGTTCGTATCGATTTTTCTCCTATATCGAAATACGAAAGCGCCCGCGTACACAAATAAATTTAAACGGTCGAACAAACGGGACAGCTTCTCTCACGCGACTCTCACCCGAATACTGCCCCGAGAATTTTAACAGCTAAATTGCTGCGATTTTATCGCCAGTGTGTAATCCGACCTTAGGGAAATGCGAGCAAACAGCCAGAAGAGAAAGCGCAGAAGATGGCCAAGCGAGGAAAGAGAAGGAAATAGAAAAACGAATGGCAAGAGGAGAGGCAACGGAAAAGCAGTGCACGCGAGCGAAAAGAAAGAAACAAAGACAGGAGGGATAGAGTAAGAGGAGGGAGGAGGAGGAGCGCGGGATTAAACATTTTTCCGTCCGCGATTTCATCGGAAATGGCTCTTCAGCTGCAGTTCGTGACGAGAGCGAGGGAGAATAGGGATAAAAGGGTAGTAGAGGAGGAAGGAGGATACAAAACGAAGAGGAGAGCAAGCCTACAGCTTTGGGTTTCGAGTAGCGCGCCGAGCCGGAGCTTTGGAATTTATAAGTCAATCCCGTTGACGACTCTCCCGTCATCCTGCTGCCTCTATCCCTGTGCCATGCTATTTTCCGACCATTTTGTCAAACGGAAAAAGGGACGGACTGTCAAGTAGAAAAAGAGAAAGAGAGGAAGCGCGTGAAAAAAGACTTCTACCTCTCTCACTTCTTCTTTGACCCTCTCTTCTCTCTGTGTGACCTCTAAAGCGATTATTCAATATTTTTCGATCTACTTCCAGCTCACTCAAGATTCGCGCGTTGCGGACCATTTATTATGCACCTCGTTTGTATAGTACACGCCTGCTTTGAAAAATTCCGAAAATATGTATATATTACAAATATGCACTATATTTTTCTTTTCAATAACGAGGCGTCATCTATCTGTTTGTAAAATTATTCTTTTTCTCTTCCTCATCGGTATCGAGTTTTATGCAATGTCATCTGGTTTCTACTTCTCGTGTAATGTATTCCTTTCAGATTGGAGTGATAAAAACGAGATGAGAAGGAGAGGAAAAGAGAGAGAGAGAGGGAGGGAGAAACGAAGGAACGCGGAATTGTAGTCGAGCCTCGCAGGGACGCCAACTGAATGCTCCGACGCCTGAGCTAACGAGCGCGTTGAATTCATTCTTTTCATCTGAAATCTCGCGCACCCCCAGGGATCGTATATCGCATTGCTTGGCTGCGTCTTGGTTACTCAGAAGTAAAGCCATATTTTTCACGTTTAAAATCTTGAGAGAAAAGTCCAGTCTCTTTCGAGTTTTCTCGTTGAAGAGTATAACGTATAACTTACAAAGACATTAGCTGTTCTGTAAAAACTCCATAATATATTTCATAAATATATCAAATTTATGCTGCAAAGCAAAAAAAAAAAAATATTCCTGAATGTAACCAACGAAAGCAATGGAATAAGCTGTCGTTGTCGCCGTACGTATACACCAAGTAGAAACATACATCCTATAGTCAGACACGTTCCGCCGTCAATCTTATTACAATCAATTCCAAAGAATTCACGCATCAAAGCGTAACAAAATTTTAACTTTCATCACGACGAAGATGCAATTTGTAAAGCCTTTTATGGTACAACTGCCTTCATATATACGAATGCTCGGCTCTTCTGGGCGACAGTCACACAATAAAAGCGCACATCCGAGTCCATTCAACATTACTCCTCCCAGTTCCTCACCATCGTCGCTGCCATCATCATCATCATCATCAACATCGTCGTAGTCGTTTTCCCTGCGGAATTGAATGCAAAGAAAGACACCGCAGAGCGACGCGGTTTCAAAGGGGTTAAACGACGACGACCTACGGCATTATTCAGACTCGTCACACGGCAGCCTCTTCGAAACGTGACACCACGGCGCGACACAGTTTTCTTGAAAGCTCCTACCCCCGAGGCCCTTTCTCCACTTCCCTCCCCCCCGTACCTTTTAATGAACGGCTCCACCTGGCCTGAAAAGTCGCGGTGGTATATAGACGACGGTTACTTACACCGCGGTTCTTTCCTTTTCTGTTATATTTCCTACCGATATCGAAGTGACTACAACTTTGACGTGTATATCTATACAGCGTGAACACTTTGTATTTAAAAACTGTCGTAATGCTTTTTTGCAAGCAAAAGACAGACTTGTAGCATCCTATATAAGCTCGAAGGAAAATAGCCCCAACAGCTGTGTGCGCAAGATTTCTCATCACACCACAGCAATAATTATTCATCCGACCCTCACGCCTAGCGCTCCTTTTTTTTCTCTCTTTACAAGCAAAGCGAAAGCAGGGATTTACAGTATACCTGTATAAAAGCGCTATAGGGCTGAGAGATTAAAGCGATAAGTCGTAATTGAACGAGAGGAGGGTTCACAAAAAGGCCACTCGACATTACCGAGTTGTGGGGAGTACAAAAGAACCTAATCGACCGGTGACGATCTCTTTTCTTCTACGCACGCGCGTCGTTGTTGAATGTGATTTTGGGGAGGGTCGAGTGACTGTTACGGAATTTTAAAGCTCGACAGGGTATAGCCGGGGTGAAAGTTGACGGTCGCTGGTATGAGGTTATCGATTTAGGCCAGGGATTTTATTGTGGATTTATATATATATATTTAGGGTCGAGAAGTCTTGAGACTATATAAAAGTTCTAAAAATATATATTATACACGTACAATGTGTATCTAAGACTTTGTCTTAGGATCTTCCTCGAAAGTTGGCGGGTGTGAGATTCTTTTACGAGGGGGTGATCGATAAGGCGGCTTTAATTTAATAAGTTGAAGCGAGCTCGTGACTACCACAAAGTATGAGGCAAAGTTTTGTTCTTCACTAGAAATTGTTTAATGAAAAAGTGAATCTTTGCTGTTCCAAAGTCAGTGATTAAGGCTATCCAATATATATTAATCGCTATACATGACTATCGAGTTAGGTGCGTGTCGTTTATTTAAAAATAAATTTCAAAAGCTTCGACATGGTTCGAACAAAGCTTCTATACTTAAATATAACGAACCTCTTGTTTTGCTAAATATGATGAAAATGATTGAAATTAATAAGGGTTTTATATACGGAAATTGAAAAAATGAATTAAAACCAATGAGTTTAATGTCGTACTTCGATCCGTAGCAACTTCGCTTTTAAACCGGAGATATCAAGACTTTCCGAGACGGAATAACTAGATTCCTTTAACCGAATGCGCTTTATCGGTGACTTTTTGCCGACGGTTTCGGTTATGCAGCGATAACCTTTATCAAGAGACCGAAGTTTGAATACGTCTCTGAAGTTTTGAATTGAATTAGACCCGCGACTTGTGCCCTCCGACGTAAAAGAAAGTTGACGGAGAGATTTTTCACAGAGGGATGGAGCATAGCTCTAGCTCTCTTTCTCCTTCTCGTGAAGAGCATTAGAAAGAGACGCGGGAATCTGCGAAACTCGAAAAAAGTTGACGGAAGCAGAGGAGAGGAGAGAGAGACAGAGAAAGAGAAAGATAGAGATTTGTGGAGAGATGGAGATTACCCTCCGGCCGCTGAGTTGTTCAATTTCGAATAACCTAATTTTTTTTATCTTTCCTACTTTTCTAAAGAATTTATAGTAAAATTTTCGAAAAATTGGTTTTAATAAAAAGTTTTGTCTGTTTCCCTATTTTTTAGTGAACAATTTAATTTATATTGTCTACGAGGACAATAGTTACACTATTGCAAATATCAATTGTTTGGTCGCTTTGAATTCTACGAAATGGATGATATGTATAACTTTTGCTATGAACTGTAAAACAAATAAAAAAAAAGCTACTAGTACAAAAATTCATTGAATTTTTTCGACAAATACAATCATCGTTGTGACAAATTTTACATCCTCTCCCTCCACAGCGACGCAACTCATTCATTACTTTTATCTGCCCATTCATTGCTCGTATTCTGATCTTCTTCAAAGAATCGTTTAACGTGAAATATCTCTCCAGATAATTGCCCCTACAAAGAGTGTAATAAAAAAAGAACAGAAAAAAAGGTCAGGATTACGCGACCGTTAGACAAAAGACGACGAGCTTATCATTACACCTGTAAATAACGGGTCGAGATAGATAGATGGATAGAGCGAGAGAGAGAGAGAGAGAGAGTTCAATTAAGTTACCAGCACATATACATACCATCAGTGCCGTTACGGCCAGGTACTCCGGGAGTGCCATTGAGGCCCGGTTTGCCATCTTGGCCGGGCATACCATCGTTCCCGCTGCGTCCTGGAAGTCCGTCCAATCCTGGCTCGCCAGGAATACCTACGGGCAGGACAAGAGAGAAGAGAGTGTGAGAAGACAATGGGCGGCATAACATTGCATCGCGAATGCTCGATGGCGACGTCAACGACGACGACGACCTGGCTTCTCTATTCATCCGAGGCATTGCCATTCAGAAATAGAGATGCCGAGATTCTACGAGCCGTCAAGCGGTCGCTGCTAACGCAGGAGAATATCACGGTACCAATTCGATTTATATATATGTATTCATGTATGTATCGGTGTAGGTGCGTGTGATAAGTAGAGACGCCTGTGTATTGATCAAACAGTTTTTATTATAAGTGTCTTGCGTCGACGTCGCCTGCAATTAGCGTATTCGAGAACTGTATACGTGGAATATATATTTTTGTTCCGTTTTTTTCGCTGGATGGTTTAATTAATTTGCCATGATTAAGTTTTTGGTAATAAATTTCATTGATTGGAAAAATTGAAATCCTTTTAATAAGGATAAAAGGTACAATGAAATTATATTATACATCATAGATATTATAGCCTAACAAAATTTGTCCACCCTGTGAAAGATTTAATTCTTAATAATTAAAATGATATTTTTCATCACCTATATATTTCATAAGTATCATTTAATTGAAATTGTTCGTATCCATTTATCCGTAATCGAATATAATGCCCATTAAGGTATTGAATTCATTAAAAGTATAAGCTTTATTTCACGCTTTTGTTTTCCAATTCAAGAGTTCTCTCTTTTTCCCCCTGCGGCAACAAAATCCCATCGCTTTTAAATTCATCTACTGTATCTCTTTCAATCAATAAAAATTTCAAAGCAAATGGAAAAACACTTTACTCTACGTTTATTAACATTATAATTCTGAAAAAGGATCTTCAAAAGAAATATAGTAAATTCAAGAAAAATTCAGTAAAAAGTTTTTTAATTATAATATTTACATAAAGCAACTTCATTATAATGTTTTGCGATACGTGTTATCTCGTTAAAATTCTATAGAAACTTTTTAAATGGAATTCACAATTTCGAAAGGGGAATTTTTTTTTGACGCTTCTTCTACTTACACTTGACAACAAAAAATGTTTCACCATTAAAACAAGCTTTCTGACTTTATGTTTGTCATAATTATAATATTATTTTTTAGAATTGCTTAAAAATATCTTTACTTTAAACTCGTAAAATAAAACGAGCTATCATTTTTAATTAAAACAAATTCATAACCAAATTACTCACCGTCAATTCCATCGAGTGCACGTTCACCTTTCGGTCCTTCAGGTCCAGGCGGTCCCCTTGGTCCTGGCACTCCTGGCGTTCCTTGTATTCCTGGTAATCCTTGATCACCTTTGAATCCAGGTGGTCCTATAGGCCCAGGTGGTCCTATAGATCCAGGCAATCCTGGATATCCAGGTGGGCAGTGCTCTATCGTCTTGCGGCAAAATGTCTCTATGGCGTCCGCCTGTTGGGCAACGGAAAACAAGTGACTCGGGTAAATTTAGCCTCGTACTTTCGCTTATTTGTGTTCCCCGTTCCCTTCTTATCCGCCTTTACAGCAGGTTAATAACGAAGCCGTCCTCTTCATCTCCCCCTTTCTCTCTCTCTCTCTGCTCAATCGACTGATAGTAATGGCTTCTTTTGTGCGAAGAAACGAGGAGAGCTCGAGACTTTTTGCGAGCTAAATATACGAGATGATATCTATATATATGGATTATATAAGTATACATATACACACAGACACAAGAATCAGAATAAGCGCTGTGGCTGTCTATATAGGCCGGTCCGATTGGGGTCGTTTAATAGCTGGGTCGTCGAGCGCAATTTTTTTTTTATATTTTGGTTTTCAGAGAATAGGCTTCAATTTGTTAATGGACGGGAAAGGATGAAAGGATAAAGTTGAACTACGCGATGTAACTGAATAGATACCAGTGTATATCTCGCGCGCAGTTGACAAAGGTACAACGTTTTTTTTCCCATTAACAGAATGCACTTTCCAATATTGCTGTTATTAAATTGATATCGAAGTCGGTATGACGTTTTTAATCGGAATATCTTACACTACGCTACTATTAAAAGTCCAAGAATTATATATTGAATTTCTACCGATACGCTCTGTTCATTCAATACACATTGTTACTTAAAATTGTCAAGAAAGCAAACGGTTATTATATTCAATTTTCTCAATGAAAGCCAACACCGTGTCGATCATAAATATACGCGAAACATACAAATCCGCACAATCGCCAAAACACTTAAACACTCGGATTCTCCAGCTGCGAGCACCTTCATCAAACTACAAGCACTCACCGCGAAACACCCACTTTACTCGTAGTAGAAGTGGCGAAAAAAAACGACATCTTCGCAAGCCCATCGAGCCGCGCCGATAACACACTGTGTAGTCGCGTGAAAATCGGCTTTCGCTTTTCCTCCCCCCCACTTCGCCCATCCTCTCTTCTATCTCTTGCGTTCCTGGGCTTAAAACGCCCGTCGGGACTGCTCGCAAAAAGATAAAAGCATCCTCGCTTGCCCTCCAGAACAATCGTTTCCCCATCTCTTCCTAGCAATAAAACCATCCATCCCCCCTCTCCTCCTTCCTCTTATAAATCATATCCTCGTTCAGCGTAGCCTCTGGCGATCGGCGGCTGTTCTTTCTCTCTCTCTCTCTACCCTATCAGCCTATAAATAATCGTTCGACCACAAACCTTCTACTTTTTTTTTGGTGAGCTCTATTGTATACGTATATATATATATAACCATAGTATGCGTATCATCCTGGTTTATCGTTGATTTGTGCTATACATAGGCTTGTGGCCACACATTGTACACGATGACGACACCTATATACATCCTATATATATATACTGTTTTCTCTCTGCCCTTTCCCATACCTATATACGTAATCTCGCGAGTTTCCGCTCGATGGGCCGACGAAGCCGCATGCAGAGATAGCGCGCGGCGTAGCTAGCTAGCTAGCGTGTGCGCGGCCAAAATTTCGTGACCCTCCTCGCCCGTTTGCTCTTGCCATCGCCTTATCTGATTTAATTAGGAGTACGGCTGGCACGCTCTATGTGGACCGCGACGCGCGTTCCCTATACGTGTAACCTGACTCGTGGCGGAATTATCTAATAAGACTAAGGAGATTATCCAACGGCGCATAGCCGATAGGTTGAAGTGAGATAGAGAGAGAGAGAGAGAAGGGTAGAGAAGATAGAGGAGAAACAAGAGAATGTCCCGCGCGCGCGCTTCCGCGGAATCTAATGAAATTCAAGTGTTTAATAGAGTTTAGAAAGCGACGGCCGTCGTACGCGCGGCGTGGGATAGAGAGAGAAAGAGAGAGAGAGGCCAAAGATGAAGTTATACCTTGTTTTATGACGCGCTGTGCAGATATATGGCCGGGACCGAGCCGCGAGATAAGTTTTACTGAGATTGCCGCGAGATTTCCATTGGGAAAGGTTTCGTGTTATGTAGGGATGAAGCGATATTAAGGGAGATTTATAGCGAGATTCAATTTTTTTTTTTAGATTATTCGAGATTTCAAAATGTTTGTCGTTTTCGCGACTGTTGGTGATTAAAGTTAATTTTTTCATGTTTAAAATTGAAATTACTATGAATGAAGAGACGAAGATTGAAATTGACCAAAAAGGTATATGTAATAGCTTAGTTTGCATAGTGATTGATAAGATCGGAATGTGGGAGACACAACAGTTTAGAGAATCCAGCGAGCGATGAAGTTATTATTTAGAAACAATTTATGTAAAATTGATTTAAGCACTTTTGTTATTAAAATGCGATCATGAATTTAACTATTTTAATACTCATTAATTCCAGAATTGTTAATGCTCTATTCGGATATCTATTATTCCATTATCTCATTTAGCTACATTCAATATATGCATATTTTTAATCAAGCATAATTAACTTATGATATATTTCACTTCTTGTTTAATTATTCAACTAGTTTTCATCGTTTTGCGTAATTTAATTTCTAGAAATATGAAAGTTAACAAGTGACGTAATATCCAACTAAAATTAAATTTGCTCTGTACATCTTCTCGCATGAATTTCAAACTTGCTTTTCACTAACAAGTGCAATATATCGTAGATTAAATATATCTTTATATTGCCAAATATAGGTTAATTTGACAGGGTTCATTTTCAAATTACATCAATAACATTTACGTAGATATTATTGATAATTATCGGCTACCAAGACGACCAAAGTTTTGACTTAATGAAATTCGAATCTTTCAGCTTCATTCACATGGAAGCACAAAAATCTGTTCAAGTTCGGCCGTATGATACAGTACGTACGGTAAAAGTTTGAAACTTTTTGCGGCATACCACCCACGGGATTTTCTTACGGGTATATACGCTAGGCAAAGTTTACGCTGAAGGTACTCTGTTTCGCCGCAAGTATATACAAATTACGCGCGTGGCTTGCGCGACGCAAGAAGCAAATTTTAAAATTTACAGATAGTTTCGGCGGTCTGCGCATAATTAATTTCAAGATTTTTATCTGCCTATAGCTATATACGTAGTTACTTAATTGTTAATTAATACTAAAGTATATTACCAAATAATAATAATTTATATTTAAAAAGATTTTATTTAGTTAATATACCAACAAAATACCTAACGTTCCATTTAATTCTATTAGAATGATTAAAATTTGTTGTAAATATAAATATTGACTTTATTACTAGCTAATATTTTACAGCTGTAAACCCATTTTTCTGTTTGAAGAACTGTTATTCCTACACTTGTTATTGATTATATTAATGTGTTCTTGTATTTCGTATCTGATCATTGCAACTATTCTTGTGTTATTTTTCTTGTAATCAAAGGTCTTATGCCTATAGTAAACAATAAATCAATAAATAAAATAAGTTGATATATCGCGATTTAGGTTCATTAAAAACTAATAGAATACATTTATAGATTCACTCTTGATTTACAAAAAAAATTATCAACCCTTAATAAAATCCCCACTTGAAAACCACGTAACCGCGTGTGATAGCAAAATCACTACTACAAAATCTCAGTGAAAATACAAATCCTGTCGATATTTGCTACGCGTATACCTAAAATAGGCGTAATGAGAGGATAGAAGGAGAGAGAGAGAGCAGAGACCAGAGAGTCGATTCACAAACGATAATACACGGGGAACCGTTCCAATCGACCTCCTTAGCCTGACCCCTCCACCTCTCAGCTTCAACCCGTTGGACACAGGGATCAGGCTGCATTAGTGTTAGCTCTAATGGCTCGGCTACGCACTCGCCTTGAAAGCGCGTGTACGGTGCACATGTGCAACACGAGACATACACAGGGGAAGGGGGAGGGGGACTACATCACACATTCGTGCCGATTAGACGACTGCATTGCTACCGTACGCGACACGTTGTCGTGTCCAGTAAGCGTGTCCGGGTGTATGTATATATATATATGTATATATATATATATATAGACAGTCAATACGTACACCCGAGCTCCGTGTGCGTACAGATATATACAAAGTTGCAATGTGATGTGACTGACAGGCGCAGAAGTGTGCAGTGAGCAGTGAAAATATTGGCAGCTTGAGGTGTTTTGGAAAAACGTGAAAGCCGTACAAAGGAACAATTGAAAACACGTCATAGTGCGATTGTGGAATTGTTGGTGCAGCATTGAACATATATGTCGTTTGGTCGAAACAATACACGCGAACTGAATTTACTGAAAATCGCACTGATACCACAACGTTATACCTCGTTCAGAAAAGCGGCTTTTCCAACTTCCACTTCTCCGATACTGGGGATCGCAGAGTGAGAGAGAGAGATGTAGAGTAACTCTCTAATAATGATGGGCATGCAAGTGTATTACCGCGGAAATCCCTGGAAGAGCTTCCAACAGCTGCTAAAATAATGATTCACCAGACCAGTTTCTCGTGCATCGGTCAGGTTTGAAGAGCGATGAATTGACGAAAATACCTCTCGTAGTGAAGAAAAAAAATGTTTTCCGAACGATTTTTCAATAAATGGTTATGTTTATTTACAAGAAAGTTTCTTATACTTCAACGGAGATTAGAGTATAACGAGAAACACGAGATATTTCTAAAAATGAATGACTTAATTAAATTAAGGTGATTGAACATATGCAATTAATTGTCATTAATTAAAAGTATAAAATTAACGTATCAAATACTACCGCAGAAGTATTATTAATAGGATGAATTTATCGACCTACTGTAAATTAACGATAAAGAAATGTCGAAATACTATCCACCTTCGGAAATATACAATTTAGAAAAAAACCCCTTTATATGAAACCTTACATGCATTCTGGTATCAGATCACGTGTCGAAACTCCATATGAGTTCAAATATTTGAGTTTTTTCAGTAGAACTATCACATACGCAAAATTATCTAAATTATCAATATGTTAAATAATTCAAAACGGCATAATATATCAAAGCATATTTTTATACTATTTTATAGAATTTTCGCCGAAACGTCAAAAATAGAAAAATGAATTCGTAATTGTTCTCTTTTTAATTCTCAATCATTAACCTTTAACATTAAAATCAATCCATTTTATCTGATAGTTATATGCAGAGATACGTCAATGAACAACAAGTAGACACTATCAAGCGTAACATTATATCCTCGGACGTCTATCGCACATTTCCCATAGTCAATCTCACCGGTGGACTACGTGGCATTGTTAATTAATCAAGCGTTAATTAATGTTGAATTAGTTTCGTCAACTGTTGGCGTGAAAGGATAAGAAGACTAGAGACTTCAGGGTTAATTAGAGCGGACTGAATGTGGAAACGAGAGAACGCGCGCGAGGCGATTACGGAGATAGGGGCTGCTGTTCGTATCAAGAATTTCTACTGATTTATTATCATTCCTCACGATGTATGATTTACATTAACAATTGCTCATTATACTTAATAAGTCAACAAAAATTAATACCTTAATAAAAATTATACAAATCTACAAATAAAGTGCAAAAATCAAACCATACAGCCACACTTGCACTCTGTAAAACATCGAATCTCAAAGAAAAAAAAAGAATTATCTCCCAAAAGTAAATCAAAGCATCCCTCGAACGAATTGTATCAGTTTGGGTATCTCTCCCTGCACAAAGTAATAACGTGGGATTGAACAAACCCTCGGATCGTTATCTGAAATCACGCGCTTACACCTCCTCTCTCTCTTCAAGACAAGCAAGCAAAAAAGATTGACATCGAGATAAACGAACGAAATACGAGAAAATCCTTCGTCTTCTAGCCCCCTCCCCTCTCTCTCTCTACACGGGCAAATCGCAATCTGAGTCGATCGCTTCAGAGCCAAGTTGCCACAATGGTAAAAGTTGGCGCACACATATATATATATAGACACACGATGAAGAACCGACAGAGGCGTAACATTATGCGTCGCGAAGTACGTCGGCTGCTTCTGCTATACTGCGACGTACTAAGGAAGCTAATGGCAGTCATCCCAGCGCCGACAGACTTGAAAGAGCCACAGCTGCGGGGGAGCTAAGTTTTCAATTCCGTGAGCGCGGCTGGTATAGGAAGAGGGATGACGAAGGTACGAGGGATGCTGCTATGTATAAGGAGATAAGATAACCGAGAAGAAGCGTTTGACGGGAACGTCGCTCGCTGAAGAGAGTTTTTTTTTCTTTGGAAATATGATTTCGTTGCAAGGGGGACACTTGTGGTGTTTGTCAATGCGATAATATAAATTATTTGGGTATCAAAATGTACGCCTGTAGCTTTTATTTCTTTTTATAATGTCGTTTGCATCGATGCTATAACATGAAATGAATATCGTGAACATGGTTTCTTATTTGCGTGGGTACTGTAAATCAACAAGCCTATAAAAAATATATCGCTGTCGATGACGTCTTTACCTCTTTTTTTCTTTTTGTAACGGTTTCGATTTTACTTTGTTTTATTGGTCGTGGCTCTGCGTACCTTGTGATGTCGTTATATGGTATACTGAAACTGTTAGCTCGACAAAATATTTTGTAAATCCTTGGGAAATTAAAAATTAAATCGAGATAGATGCAGAACGAATCCTAACTTGCAGAGCTACCACTCCTCTCTTATTTCATGGTTCGTGGCGAAATTCTTTTTATTTGGGTTCATAAACGAGCAAGCCTCGAAACGGTGAATACATTTTTTTGACTGAAAAATGTTTTGAAACAGTTTACGACTTTTTCTACGAAAAAAATCTGCCATTTTGAAAACTTTTTCTCTCTATGTGTATATATTTACCTTTCAGTATAACTCGAGTACGCTTTGACTAGATTCAACCAAGCGTAATTTATTCTTTTCGTCTATAAGTATAATGAAGAACTCGGACAGGGAAATTCTTTCGATAAATTTTTATTTCTTTTTTCTTTCAATTCTTTTTTTTTATCTATAAAAATTTTTTATACTTTATTGTTCTATCTGTTATTGTATATTGTATAAAAGAGAATATGTTTGGTTTTATCTATAATATATTTTTAAAAAATATTTTAATAGTCTACGAATTTGTAAAAATTATTGTCACTTAATAAATGTAAAATGTTAAAATCTGTTAAAATTTTAAAAGATTAATTTCTTTTACCAAGTAGTATGAGATACAGACTAATATTGCTTAAAGTTTTCTTAAGTATCTATTTCTTATTTAAGTAATAAGTTCAGAAAGTTCAGTGTCAATAAATTGGTACCAGTTTTTAATGCAACTCAGATCCGACCCTACAAAATAAAATACCTACATAAAGCACGTCTTTTAGTATTTTCATAAAATAAAATTATACGCGTCACATGAACAGGCCTACAAAATTCTCGTGATTTACGAAGACTTCGAACTCTTATTTAGTACACATCCATAATTATTAATTTTTAAATCTACATCAAATTAATTATAATAATGTAGGGTTTTTCGTTAGTGTACAATTTTTAAATTAAAAACGTTACACCATGATTATGTTAACAATATAGAGAAAAATAAATTATTTACTTATGTGAAAATATCACATTACTGCTGTAACATGCAATCGCAATTTAATTAACATGTTAACCAACAAAGTCGATTTATTGCCTACCAGAGTGACATTATATCTAATGACCAACTTACACCCACACGCGGGATCTTTGAATAACCGCATACAAAAGGTCAAAGCCCACATTAAACCTGCCATTTGTCTGGAAAAAAGAATATTCACATAGCTCATCAGTCCTCTTAGAAATCCAGCTTACCCGCCCATCTCGCGTCCCCGGAGCATTCTACTCGTCGCTAGTCTTATATATGTAGCCTAATTAAGAAGCGAGAGAAAGAGAGCCGTCGTAGTCTTTTGTCACAGCGTCCACGACAATAGGTAAAAGAAATTCGCGGCAGAAGGTCGCGCCGATTGTTCTAGTCCAATTGCAGCGAGTGCAGAGCGCACGGGGGTAAAGTTCACCTCCTCCCTTTTCTCTCAATCAATCGATCGATCTTTCTCTCCCTACTTCCTCGTAGTCGTATTCCTACCGCGCTCTGCTTCGTCTAAACGACAGAATTGGCTGTTAAAAAGAGCTTTCCGTGTTATTAGAAGCGGACTCGTCGTCGAGCTCTTTGTCGCTTGATTTTGCAGGAATATATATATATGTATATATAGGCATGCATGCGAGGTGGTAAGCGAAGAAGTAGGCAAAGTAAGCGAGAGACCGAGAAAGAGGGAGAGAAAAGGGTTTGATTTTTCTTTTTAGGGTCGTACTATAATGAGGTGGAATGTTCTTTTACTTTTCTTGTTTCGTTTGTAGTCGAGGTTTTTAGCAAAGTGGATTTCTTGTATTACGACTGCCGAGGCGGAAGAAAGTAATTCGCGGGCTCATTTACGTAGTAGTTCAGCGTGTCGTCTTATCGGCTGTTAAGTTTGTCATTTTTTTTTCTTGTGAGTTAAATCTGTCTTTACGATAGCGATATTTTAAGAAAAAAATCTTTAATTATGTTCAAGTATACTGTCCACTTTTATTCTTACGAATTAATTTACTCTTTATGTCTATACTTTAATTTTCAGTTGCCTTCAAAAAGCTTTGCACAGATTGCATACAGTCGAAAATTCGACAATATCTGCTGCCATTGCCAAATGCTGTAGTTCGATTTCGAAAGAGAAGGTTAAAGAGATGTCCCTTTGTACTTTACAAGAATGTTTTATCTGGCGCTATATGTACAAGTATAATAAAAAGAAAAGCAATTTAACCTTTGAGCAAATTCTGCTGTTCTACGTAATTCTGTAAATATAATGTTTTATTAAGCTTGGAGGTGAAAAAGGACACCCTTGTTTATTCTTGGAAGAAGGCAGAAACATATTAAAACGAAAATAAACAAGAATGAACGAAATTTCATTCCAAGAATAAATAAAGGTGTCATTATTTTTTTTCTCGGAAACGTATACAACCATATATCTTATACAGAATTTCTCAGGGCAAGTAAATTTACTCAAAATATTTTTATATGTTTCATGGATACAGCAGAGTTAATCGCGAAAAAGTTATAACTTCTTCGTTTTCTTTTTCCCTCTCTGATCCTTCTCTCACCTCCTAACGCGATAAAAATAACCATCAAAATAGAGTACAAATTTCATTTTTATTAGCAATAAATACAAAATATATTAAACGCCAAACATTCTCCATCAAACGTGAATTTTACGATAATTATTACTAGGAAGATTCCGTAACCATATATACACACGCCGCAAAACCTTCACCAATTTCCGAGGAATTCATGGCTTCTCCGCCTGACTCTTTCGCTTCCCCTTACTTGCAAACTCGCTCTCCCTCTCTCTCTCTTCCCATCTGGAGATAATCAAAACATACTCCGTCACGTAGTTCGGGACATCTCGCGAGAATGTGTTTTACGAACCGCGAAAACGCCCGCGTATATATATACGTCCCCAATAGACATTATGCGCGCGCTCATGGAAAAGTCAAATACTCGTGGGGAGTAAATTTAATTATACTAAGGCTTTCAGCGAATGTATTTGCAAATGATATTGGTATTGATTTACAAGTGAATTTAAGACGATAACGTTCATAAAATGATATTTTTATACGAAGTAACCGACAGCAATAATACGTCTGGACAAAATTTTTCAGCCACACTTAGAGAAGGATTTATTTGTAGTTGATATATTTAGTAACAGTTAATGCTAAAATAGTTAATTTTGGGGAAATAAGGAAATTATAATGTGAAAACATTCACATTTGACTGAAATTCAAAGAGATAAATGTAAATAAATTTTTCTGTATATTTTTAATATATCTTCTTATTAAATATAAACAAATTCTTCTCTTAGTACACTTATCCTATTCATAGAACCTTAATACATGAATATTGGGTTGATTCATACAGAATTAACTGTTTATTGAGAGAAATGTAAGACCGGCTTTAATTAACGTTCCACCTTTAGTAATAATTTCTTCTGTTTTAGTACCTTCTTAAGTCTCCATTCGACATAAAAAAAAAGATAATTAGAGACGCGAACAGAACGATTGCACTCAACGCTCACTGAAACCCACACGACTTTTTAATTTAATTGCACACCCTTTCGCAAATCCTCTCTCCGCATTTCTCGCCTCCTCGACCTCTATCGATCGATACTCACTCCCTCTCTCTTTCTCTCTAGCTCTCGAACTTCGAAATACACCGTATAATAAATTACTCCGCACTCCATGAGCTCAAGCGTAGCTTCAGTTCCCCTTTAAATAATATGGCGACGTAAGGGAAGAAAAAAAAAGCAAAAACCAATTTCCATCCGCGACAATCGGGACTTCCCCTCGGTTGAGAAAAAAAAAGAAGCAGCTATCCTCGGTTGCCGCCGCGAAAAACGACGAGCGTAAATCTGCCGGAGTGGTGAGAGAAAAACGAGGAGGAAAAGAAAGCAGCAGCAGCAGCAGCAACAACGGCAGCAGTGGTGCACGCTCGACTCTCTTTTTGCACTCGCGCGCATGCTGGTCGCGTCATTAATAAAATTGATGGTAGAGCTGCGTGCGCGTTGCGTGCTCTTGTGAAATATTTAGAATCAATCGCCCTCCAGCTCAGAGTATATTTATATAGTGTTAAAGTGGGGAGAAGGGAAAAGTCACGAAGCAGCAGCGCAAAAGAAAAGGAGAGAGATCAAATGCGCGAGGATGCGATAAAAAAAGTGTTTTAACGCGCGAGGAAGAAAGGAAATGAAAAAAAAGGGAGATATTGCTTGTAGTGGAAGAGTCGAGGGGAAAAGGTGGTTGTCATTTTAAGAAAAATAATAATGATAAGAATTGTTGTGATAAGGTGTTGCTCTTCAATGTAACAGAAATATAGTTATAGTGCTATCTTAAGTTTTATGGAGTACACAATATTTATAAAAAAAAGAACAGGTATGAACGGATTTTACACAATTTCGAAATGACTATTCTCTATATAGAATATCACGAAACCGTAAAAATTTGATGAGTAACCTCAACCTGTAACAAAATGTCCACTATGTAAATTAGAATAAGTGGAATTCACTTCAACCTAGTGAATATTCATTTTGTATTTGTAACGAACTCAACTCATTGAAATTTAGAAGGGCCATGAATCGATACACCATACTATCAGTCGATTCGTGAGCTTTAGGGTCGAACCAACAGTGGCAAAAAATATATATTGTAAATAGAAAATGTATATAGGAACAACGACTTACCGGTATGCCAGTGGTGCCTGTCACCCAGACCCAGTCCTTGCCCTTCATCGTTGCAGCGCTCTTGCTCTCTCTCGCCCCTTCCTTGTCGTCGCGAGCCTGCGTAATAAATTAATAATCATTTAAATAACCCGCGTACTCGCATCGCATTCAACGAGGCGTTACCATATATGCCGGTTAATATTCATGAACGATTATTAAATAGAATATGAACATGAAAGCGTATATATATGTACGTATATAGATATTGGACTCGATAATGTGCGCGTCAGATTCGATATGGCGATTATTGGATTTTACATGCTAATGAGGTGAGAGGATGGATCGAATTGCGTACCTTTTGATAGAAACGACGAATGGAAGGATATTATTATTATGATACTTTTGATTTCTAGGATGTTCCATTCCGTTGTGAGCGCGCAGTGGCGAACAATTTTAATGGGATTCGGGATTAAAGTTGGTTAATTAAAATGGCGAACTTAGCGGGCGAAAATGCCGGATGTCGGCGAGGTTTAAAGAGGGGGAGGAGGGGATACTAATAGGGACTTTTCCATAGTTAGTGGAACGTGGACATTTTTAATGAGACAAAGGACGAATGGACGCGCCTGTGTAAATAAATACAACGAATTGAGCTGTGTTGTAAACAGTTCGTTGATTAAAAGTTTGCGAGCGAAGTAATTATTTCTAGATAAATATCGTGTGAATACGTATATCGACGTCTTTCGCGCTAATGCAATTGTAAATTAATGATATAAGCATTTGTTTGTAGTTAATTAAGTTGATTAAATTGATATACGTAGAGTAAGGTAATTTTAAAATTTTTTATCGAATCACTATGTATCCTAATAATTTCTCCATTTCCCTAACTTTCTTGCGGAAATTTTCTTCAAATTACATTTTATCTGCTTTAAATGCAGAACAGCGTGCTTTCATTTATCAAGTTTAAATCGCGCTGACCGCTTGCTGATTTGAATCGTTATGAAAATAAATTACATTATAAACTTAAACAAGTAGGCGGGATATTCCCTGTCTCTGTCGTAAGAATGAAAATTAATGTGAAAAGTGTAGTTGGAAATATTTTCATAATTTTTTTCTTTTTTTTTTGTTGTCATAACGAAATTTCTTTTTATTTAATTATACCAATTAAACAATACCGTCCTACTGGTAATTAGCGCAAAAGTACGTAATTTTAAATTATGCAAAATGCAGAATAAACAAAAATTCATCGCTAAAAGTAAACTAATGAAAAAATGAAAACCATCGTTCATTACATCGTTAAAAAGTTAAAAGCACAACACGAAGTGTTTCTAGCCATAATAAGAGATGATTTTAACCCTCCGCGTCGGAATAATTATCCGAGAAATTTTTTTCTCTCGTAATCCAATAGAACGCTTGCAGAGCTTTTGATTGACCTAATTTCCAACCCCATTAGCAAGGGGGAAACCCGAGCTTTAAGCTCTTTTATGAGCTATATCATCTTACGAATCTCTATCTATGGTAACTAGATTATTTTCGAGCTCCGTTAGACGCTACGTCTGAATGGTTTTCCAGCACTGGAAATCTATCAGTGTGAATAAAATTTCATACATCTATCAACTCGAAAATAATATAATCATAAAATTTTTTAATGTTTATTTTATTTTATTTCATAAATACAATGTCACTTTGTAAATGTGTCGCTAAGGTGTGAAAATTATTTTTATGGCTCTTAAAAAAAAGTATTTTATCCTGTCAACAAAATGAAAGTGCGGGAAAGGTGGACAACGTTCAACCACTCTGAAAAATAAATAACCACATTCAATCGATTTAAAGAAACACTTTGAAAGACGAGAGAATCTTGTTTTTTAGTTGCAGTAAAGTCAATAGCTACTCATTCCATCGTATTTTTCGTTCTTGTTTTTACGACACCATCGCTAAAAGGCGCGATACGCGCCTTGCTTTTATTTTCCTGCTTATTTAAAGGCTAGTTTTTCGTTTTTTTTCCTTCATAAACAATCCCGTATGTAAATATATAATCGAATGCTCCTGCGCAAACATGTAAACAAGAGATAAAATTAAAACACATAAATGAATAACCATTATTATCGCGTAAAATGCTTTTACTGGCAGAAAAACGTGAATTCCTCTTTACCACCCACTTCTCTTGAACACACATAAAAAACCCATTATAACATTCACTTCATTAAGTGCCAGGATCGACTATAAATAAAATTCGCACGACTCTCCATTTCAATTAATATAAATTATCAGCCTCAAATAGAAGGCTTGATTCAACAATGACTAAAAAGATGACTCTCTCTCTCTCTCTCTCTCAATAAATCATGTCCACCCGCACGTAGAAGTGTAAACAGCGACTATTTACATAAAAACTCTCCAATTTCAGACAACAGCAGAGTTCCAAAATAGAAGGGCGTCGTAACAACGCAGGCGAATGGAAAATCATCTAGTACGTCGATCAACGATTTAATTTCACCCTGGTGTATATAAAATTCTATCCGAACGTTCCATTTCGTGTATACAGCCCTGTAAATGTTCACGAGTCTCGAGTAAAGTAGCTCTGTGGCAATGCAGAAACGAACGTTATACGCGTAGACTTTAAGAGCCATCGTCCGCGGGCACAATTGCGAAGCGCATGCTACACCACTGCAAGTATATAGCGTACAAATCCCAACGTTTAGTGCGCGCCCGCATCGCTGCGATCCTATTAGTGGCTACCATTATATAGGCAAAACGTGGTGGGACGGTATAGTGGCTATATATATATACATATATATATATGTCTACCGCCACTTAATTTCTACTCTTCTTCATTTATTTTTTTCTCGAGCACGATGATGGGCGCCGTCGCCGAGAAAGTGGAAAACTTTCGGAGCGTCATAAATGCGAATTAGCGCGGCTACGGCGGCAGTGGGCGCGAAATTGGAATTTCAGATTCTCCCTGGATGCTGTGCTGTTATGCGTATACAGTTGAGACGTCTTAAATAGGGCTTTATGCGGAATTTTCATGGGAAAAAGGATCGGTCGTTAATTCCGGGAAAAAAAAAGAAAAACAAAATAATTTCAAGATGTCAAGTGTAATCAGCAGTCCTATATACTATGTAATTAATATGATTATTGTTGATAACTTGTTTCAAATGAAATAAATAAGAAAAATATAATGTTTTAAACAGTGTACGATAATTATGTTATCCTGAATATTTCACGTGAATAAGTTAAAATTAAATTTATTTTATAACAATCCTCGGCATTAACATTTAAACATGAATAAATTCAATCTTGAATAAAATTTAAATTCGACGAACAAAAGTGATTGTTACATACCCATAAATCCCATAATGTTAATATTTTATTCAACAGTTATTGTATATAACATTCCATATCTCATGCGTTTTTGAAAAAAAAAATCTCGACAGATTAAAAATCACGCGATAATCTCATTAACTGCAAAAAATCCCTTTCACGAGGAGGAATTTTTTTATGAAAAGACTTTTGGATATGCTTGAAATAATTGGAAAATATATTTTGTAACGTCACTAGCAGCTCTATATCGTGGTTCTTCAATCTTTAATCTCAGCCGAGTGCACACGCGGGCTAGAAGCCGGGCGCAGCGCCTCTCGTCACTGGCCACTGGATACAGGAAAGTGGATAACTGCGGAATTATCGATACTGACGCGTTTGATACGATTTTATTGATTAACAGTAATTAAAAAAAAGTTGATAAATCCAATTCGTAATTCATTTTAGTATATAATTGACGGTTCTGTGAGATTTATGAAATATCAACAAGTATTACTATTTAAGAACTCGATCAGATCTCCTAAACAAAATTTGGACTGGATTTAGAAATGTGTTCTTCGATAATAAAAAACGATGAACTTCGGAGTATTAGAGTCTAGACAAAGCGCGGGTGGATCGATATCTTAATTATTTTCGGTCGAGCCGATGAACACAACATCAGTTACTTGCTATTGGGAGGCAAAAATATAAAAGAATGTGGAGACTTACAGTGAACGCTTATTTAATTCCTCTGGCAATATCAGTCGCTCGGCGCATTATCGTTTACCAAACTGTGCGGATAGAGTTGTGAGAAACGTCTTTCACCGTCGCTGTGATTGGTTATCCGCACCTGTACCGGGATACGACAAATATGCGCTGATTGGTGACGATGCAGATTCACGAAATCGATCCAATTGTGGAGTCTGCCTAATTCACGTATGCGCGGTTCGACGGCCAAAGAGAATCTAATTAAAAATTTAATAGAGCGCGATTTTGCAACGTTAATGGCCGCGTGCTTTCTCAGACGCAGCTTGCGAATACATTATTCGAACGATGTATATGTGTAAACAAACACTCGAGATGCACGAATTCGTGGAAACGAAAGCCAAACGAGTTCGATAGAGTATGAAGAACCTTGTTATAATATCAATTAAATTCTTGTTTGGCATCCCTATAATTTGCAGAAGTTTGTATATTATAACAAAGTGTAGAAGAAAATTTTTACTCTCAAAAATTGTCCCAGATACAGATGAATAGGGAACATGCACTAGTCATAAAAGTATAGAGAATGCAAGCATAGCTTTTACGTATGAATGTAACTATACAGAAATGAGACATATTTTGGTTAAATGTTTTTTATTTTATTTTGATTAGTAAATGCCGCATGTAATCTTGATATTTCTACTTATTTTATTTACTATGATTATCTATCTATCTATTTCAGTATTCACCCTAATTTATTGTAAATTCCCGTTAAATTCTGCGATCCAATATTTTTTTTTGTGACTCATATTTTCTAATACATTCATTTTTCTATTTTGATAAAATTGAAACCAACTGAGAAATATTAAATATAGGGAACGTAGGTTTAAATGAGAGCTTCATTCACGCTTACACTGCAGTTAAAAAATTCTGTGCATTTTTTTTAGTAAGTTTTAAAAAAATTGTAAGAGTGTGTTCCTTATCCAACGGGTCGACTAAAATTTTAATATATAATTACAAAATATTATAGCGGTTACTTTTTTAAATTCAGTAATATTCAGTTTCTCAAGACAAAGAGGCTAATTTTACCAGTCTACTTTAAAATGTAAAGGAAAAAGCAAAAAAAGATCTTTGTACTAGCTAAGGATCTTATAAAAAAAGTTACTTTTTAGTTAAAAATTATTTTATATTTCTGGCAGAGTGGTTACAAATAAATTAAACTCGTGGTGTATAACATCACCTCACTGTAAACTTCACGATCACTGCCACCGCACGTTCCATCGTACTACACTCCAAATTAATTTATCCAAAGACTTTCTTCCTCCCTTTTTCTCCCCCCCCCCTCTCTCTCTCTCTATCACCCCGGGAGTGATTCATTTTCCGCGTGGTTTATACGACCTCGCGCGCGCGCGCGCGTGCGCAAGGCGAATGGTAATATACGGGTAAAGTTTGTATACGCTGTTTTCTATGTCCTCCCTTCCATCCCCAACCTTCCCCTACCTTTGCTTCCTGACGCTTCCCTTCCTCCCTTTACCCTCTCGAATCTCAGCGGCGCGGTAGATCACGACTGCCCAGCCACTGCAGCTGCTCTTTAATTTCCTGCGCGAGATAAATTTAAAGTCGCACGATAGGTCACCTACAGTGACGGGCAAATATTTGATGGCAGGCGAAGAGAGTGGATGTGAAGCTTGTATATATATATATATATATATATATATATATTATATCTCTGTAGTTAGCTAACACCGACTCATATACACACCAAGGAAATCGCGAAAGATTAAATTATTCTTCACTGACAATCATGTATCTCTATAAGGTGTGATATAGTTTTTTTTTGCTTTTCTGTAAAAGAGAAAACGAAGATTTTATGCGAAGGGAGGGATAGAGTAGATTTGGTTTGCCACAGGATTAAGTTGCTTGGTGAGTTTCTGTTGTGCCACTGTGTTGAAATTTTAAAGAAAGCAAGTTTTTTGTTGGCTCTTTAATAACAAGCAGTTGATTAAAATTTTTACAATATTTTGAAATAGAATATTACAATAGAAATATGGCTTGCAAATTTATAATTGCTTCTTTAATATTATCTTAATTTTATGATCGATATATTTAAATTACTACAGTTTTCAGTATGCGCAGCTGTTTCAAATTTAATTTTCATGAAGTTTAACTACCCACATAGTATTTTGGCCAATATTTAATATCGCTCCGAAACCGGAATTCATATCAAATTGGCTGATGAAAAAAGTTTTTCACCAGCCAAATTAATTTAGACAAAAAAATTTTTTCATTTATCCGTCACTCCGAAATTGGACGAAGCAATTTTCCATATCGCATGAAATAACTAAATACACTTCAGCTGCAAGGGAGAATTTTAAAAATTCATCAGGCCAGCGAATGATTCGCACTAAAATACGATTAATTGAATCGTCGCGCTACACGCGCACCCTTTTCATAATGAATCATTCATCGGGCTGCTGCTGCTGCTGCTATTGGCATCTGTCACCACACTCGCTATATACCACACCGCGGACTTCAATAAAAACTCAACAACATAATTTCCTACTCTGACTGTAAATCGACGGGGTTCAGAGAGAAAAAGAAAGGTTATTTCTGTCGCATGTGCTATAGTGAGAGCAAAACTAAATTGATAACTGCTGCAGGATCAGATATAGAATTTCACAAATGTACATTCGTTCAGTGCGCTAATAGGGCAAATTTACATGGTTGTAAAGTAACTTATATATTATACATAAATGAAAAGTGCACTTTGTTTGAAAACAAATGCCTTCGTAATGGTGATGCTCAGCGTGAACGAAGTTTTCTGGGCACGCTTGCGCAATTCAGATGTGTATATATATAGTGTCGTTCTATCAACTTCGGTTTTTCTTCTGCATTACGCGCGTGGCGTTTGACTCGAGTTAAACTGGAAAACTTGCCTTTAATCTTTCACTCGTCTTGACTAAAAAAGTCTATTAAGCTATCGTAGCGCTGAAGGCTTATCATATTTAAACCAGAGCCCTTGAAACTCTTTTCCATGGTACTTCGAAAGACCGTAAATATAGATTATTCCTATTATTTTATTCTATTATTTGTTTTCTACTATAAATTGAGCTATTAATTATTTTTATTTGTCAAATAAATGTTATTGGAAGTTGCGTAGGAATAAAGAAAATATTTTTTTATATATTTAAATATGATTGACCTATGACAATATAGGCAATACAAAATTTTGGTTAGTTCTCACATTTGAACCATTTGCTCTTTATTAAACAAACTTCTGGAATCTTAATTTGAAACTTTCAAATGGAACGACCATAGTCGGCGTATCATTATAAGAATCTTCTCAAAGACTTTTTGGAGTGACTTCAAAGGAATGCATTCACTACAATGAGTGTTTTAATTAATTCTGCCGAAGTTTGGGTTTCAGGTTTTCAAACAGAAAGCCAAAATAATTAGGAAAGCTTTGATGATAGAAGTAAACGATAAACAACGTCTTGCTTCGTTAATGTACAATGGAATTTCCAAAAGTTTTCTTTGTCGAAATAGCTGACACGCTGAGATACCTTTTAATACTTTGCTTTATCGAGTCCAATAAACTTTCGTAATAAACCGTGCGTTTCACGTATTCCCATAATAATTTTTACAACCGCGGTTATTTATTTTTAAGTAAAATTTATCCAACTATCAATATTTTTTCATTCACATTAAATTCGCATATACTATGCATCTGCTATTTAACCGTCAGTTTTTTTAATACTCACCCTAAACACTTCGGAGACGGCATTATCTTCGGCAGCTGGTATCGCACTGCTCCTCTTGCGTCTAACCGACGAGACCTCAGCCGGTGCAGCATCATTTCCGCTGTTCCTCGTCATCGTCTCATGTTGGCAATCGACCTCAACACCGGTGACATCCCTCGCTGGCAGTTGTCGCACAAGAAGCTCATGCTCCAGCCGCATCACGTGGCCATAGAGGTAGGAAAAGCTGGCAAGTTGGCCGAGCAGCTGAGCGAATAGGAGATAGTAAACCAGCCTCATAGACGGCCTCCCCGTCGTACTCTTACCCTCCATTACTGCCGGCTGCTAGAGCTTTTTCACTCTATGTTGAGTCGTTTACTTTCCCACCAGCTCGAGGCATGGCTCTGGCCAGCTCCGACGCATTCTTCGAGCGTGAAACAAGAGGCGACGACGCGCGCCGTTTTCCAATTAGTCGTGACGTCGGCTTTGCCGAACGCGCTAGAGAGGTGAGAGAGAGAGAGAGGCAAGAAGAGGATGGGAGACAAGGGGGGCGAGTGGATAGTGGGTAATTTAGAACGGCGGCTGCGAGCGGAAATGTTGTTAACGGACACTTATTAAACGACGCGAGAGACAGTGTGGCAAGTGCTCTGTGTGTGTTTTTTTCGACGCATTCTGAAGCTAGTAAGAGATTGTCGCGATTAATAAATGAAAAATCACGGTATAAATAAGTATTTTAATATCTACTTAAAAATTCCAATAGAAATTCTAAAAAAAAATGGTCGGCTTTCGCGAAAATTGGAATTCAAATTGTTGCAAATTTTCGAACGAATGTGTATTGATTCTCGTGGCTCATGGTTATTGACTTTTGGTTTTCATTCATTGCCTGCCAATGTTGATCGAAAAAAGAATGAATAACAAATAACGCCGCGCGAATTTTCAACGGTATACGAAATTATACATTGTTCTTTAGAAAAAAAAACACCAAAATAATTCCAGGCTAAAATCACATGAGAATCCAATCATCGTAATGTGGCGTGTGTACAGCAAACACTAGCGAGAAAAAAAACAATATCCAATCGTCGCGATGACATACATTATTAAGACTACACAATCGGTGTGACCATCCGGATTACCTCGAAATTTAATAATATTAAATCAAAATCGGCAAAGATAGAAAGTTCACGCGTGATGTGCAACCGGACTAACCCGAAGTAAATAAGAAATGTTTACTTTAACGAAACGAGCTTTTGGGACGCGATGCGCGTATATCCGTGCGTACAAATAAAGCTCGTTGCGTTTTTATTTTCTCAAAGGAGAGTAAAAAAAAAAGAACGACGCAACTCAGTGGCGTACCAAACTCGATTTCCAGCTTTGCCGCGCACGGGAAAACGCGCAGCCGAGTGAGATGGTGCCGGTCATCGCCGTGCCGCCGTTGCCACCAACGCGCGCGCGCGCTTTCACAAAAGTTGCACTTGCCGCGCACCGCGTAGACTCGATTACGAGACACGCCATGAAAATAAAAGGAACGCAGCTTCGCCCGCTAGCGCGCGGCGAGTCCTGGCAAACTATAGCGAGTTCACGCCTGGGTTTTCCAGTAAAATTAATGGCCATTCAAGCTGTCCCGAGTTTACGAACACGAATAAATCTTGACCGATTTACAAATTGTAAAATTGAATTATTTCGCTGTAATATTTAACAATTATCGTGGATTTGCCGATAATGAACTTGGAAAACAAATGATTTTAATTTTGAATTCAATACAATTACGTGTATCTCTTGTTGGACGGTGTTTTAATTTTATGCGTAAAGAGAATTTTATTACGCAGTAATACTGAAATTTTAACTGTATCATACATTTTTACGATAACGGATAAGCAAGGACGAATTCAACGAAAAGCCGAGGTTCTGGTAAATTGACAAACAGTTCGTGAGACAAAACGGGTGTATATACTTACCCATTCGATGTGTTCCCGGTCGGCGAGGCGATGGCAGCTCCTTCATTGTTTATCCAAAACGTGCGAATGAATGTAGACACTCGCTGTGACGTAATAAAAGCGCCTCGCGGCTTTCCCGGAGATTTAAAATAAGCTGGGCATGTTATTCACCACGGTACATTTGGTTTACAGAAATGGAAGATCTGAAACGATAGAGAAGAAGTCGAGGATTATACCTAAATAATTATGAATTTTGTAGATAAATGGAAATAATAATTTTAATGTCGAACAATAGGATAATGAATAAATATATTAATTTAATGAAGAGAGAGAGTTTCAAAGGAATTAGAAAATCTCATTTTCGCAGAAATTATATTTTAAAGCTTCGAGTCTATGAAAACTCTTTCCAGATGTCTAAACGGGTTACAAAAAAATACTAGTTTAGGCCGATTATTCGGTTTTTATAATTTCAATATTATTAAATTTCTCAATGTTGCTTTTTAAAGAAAATTATTAATTAAACTTATACGACGTGAAGTTTTAATTTATAAAGTTGAATTTGATGTAATAATAAGACATGAGTTTAATTAAATTAACAATAGAAAATTATTATATTAATAACTAAAGCTAGTAAATATTTGAACAATTAATTATTCAGAACCCTGTGCTGAGTATTAAAAAATTCAAATTTTAGTTATTTTGAGTTTGATCGTAACCTCATTGTGTCATATAGTTTGATATAAATTTAACAGCCTGACTTCATTCAAATAGTGTAATCTATACATTGAATAGTTAGCCAGATTCGGACAGCTCTGTGTAAACGGAATAATCAACTCTAGTTTCACCCTTTTCACGTATTTCGAATAATTTGTTTTGGTCCAACTAGTTTATATTATTCTGAATAATTGAATAATTCTATGTATCAATTATTAATTTAACGTTAATTTGATGAGCTAAAGTAATTAGTGACGTTCTATGATATTTTCTAACTAATTTTTAATCAAATAATACTTAATTAAAAATTAAAATGTCAATTCTTATTCAAAACAATCTTTAATTGACAATTAACATTTTTAATAAAAATTACGTAAGAAGGTAATTTTCACTTAATGGATTAACGTTTAATTAAATTCTTCGTCGTAATATGTGGTCTAGGAATCCGGGATAACCGATAACGGTGTCTAGGTAGTGCGTTCCGTAGTTTCGGCCTTTAGAGGTTGGATCGCATCAAACGCGTGGTGTGTATGAATTTGAGCTCTATATTGAAACGCATTGAATGCGTGGTCTAACATCCAATGGGGTAAAAATTATCGTTTACCCTCACAACTTACATCAAGCAATTAATCTATAAAGTATACCACCTAAATACATTACTATACCTATTCTTCACACCGATTCTCAAGAGGATGTGGTAGTCTTACTTTACCACTAGCTTTGTTCAATTAGCGGAACATGTAAAAATGATAATTATAGAACAAATAGTGATTACGTCTTGAACAAATTCGGTTGCCCTGTGTAATTCGATTATAAATCGTCCTACAAAGATTCAAGATAAAAATAACTTCGACACCATTGTTTACTTTGGAATGAAAATTAACAATTTATAAATATCCGATTTTTATATACTATGACGAGGAAATAGCTAGCATGGACTATATATTCTCGTATATATGAATTCTCTCCCTGTTAAGACCATCGCTCTCGTAGACAAAACATTGAAAAAATGTACACAAGTCGCTCTTCGCAAGATGCAGCAATGGCCACATTATAACAAACAGCGAGAGCAAGAGATAGAATAAGAGAGAGCCAAGCATCCAATGTTAGCTAGCACTACGTCGCCGTCTCGCCTCAAGGAGTAGAAACACCGGCAAGGGACGTCGACACGGGCAGCAGTGGCCACCAATGCCGTCGGCACATAAGGTGCGATGGCATCGGTAGCAGAGAGAGAGAGAGAGAGAGAGAGAGAGAGAGAGAGAGAGAGAGATAAGGCAAGTAGTTTGTGTTGCAGCAGTAGCCCAGCTTTTGCGATTGTGAGGCGAGCACGCGTGAGTTGAGGTTGCGCTCCTGGCGATGGTAAACCCGACTTCCTCATCCATTTGTCAGAATAATTATATAAGCGATTTATGGATATTCTTCTTTTAAACTTGAATTGAGAACTCGTTTTATTTTTAATTAAAATTTTATGTGACGTATTGGATATATCACTTTTCCCTTTTCTCTACATTTATACTCCTATGACGGTTTTTTCTATACTCAATATTCTACGCGATGCTAGTTACCTATGCAAAGCTTGTCTGCGTTGATTTGAATAACAGTACCTAACATAAAAAGAAAGTTTTATAATCATGTGTGTTGTGCCTTCATTTATTCTCTACGTCAACATTATGAACTATAGATACAGAAAGAAGTGGAGTTAATAAAATAAAACAAAAACTTTGAACGAAAAATTCTATAGAAAGATATAATTTTTTTCTATTAAAAATATAGCAATTTATTGTTTACATCGATTATTCATTTATTCATTTATTAATTAATATATCATAGTCGAAAGGAATTCCTCTTATCGCAATGCAACATCGTATACATATATACCAAGCGGATATCCTCTCTTTCACAAGCGGAAATTCCCTTGGCCCTATTTGTAACGTAATATCCTCCTCCTACGGGCAGATTCATATCGGTATATGAAAGGATTGTTTACTGAGTATATAGAACTCGTACCGCTACCCAAGTATTGTTTTTTAATAACCATTAGCGCGCGTTCAAATATTTCTTCTCCCATTCCCTCGCTTTTCCGTAAAAACACTCCTTTATATAAATACCCAACTCGCATTAATTCCCCAACGACGCTATCACGATTCGTCATAATAACCGCACAGAATACGCCAAAATGCGGCTAGCCGCACGAACCCCACGTGTATAACGAAGACAAATGTCCACAAGCAGCGCGCCACCAATTCGCTCGAAACCTGCGCAGCAATCTCTCCGCAGCCTGCTATATATACTAATCGTTCCGCGTGGAAAAAACGTGCGAGGGCAAATATCGACGGACCTGAAATAGCCCTTTTTCGGTCCAGCCAACCGAAGAAATCTCGCGGGTGCACTGATGAAACGCCATCCGCTTCTACCCCCCATCCCACGTATGCCTGTAATAACGGGATTTTTCTCGCCACCGCTACGTGACGTATATATATAATACCGCGTGGTGCTGCTTTTTCATCGGATCGCACGAAACGCAACTACTACAATTGCCGCGTACACTTTAACCGCTAACCACGCGTTCTCTCTCTCTCCCTCTCGGTACGTCCTTTGACCGCGTGTAAAAAGCAAGCAGAGGGACTTTTTTTTGCTGCTGCTGTCCTATAGTTTTGCCACGCACTGGTGAAAATAATTTACTTTCAGCGCTAGAGCTGATCGACAGGTTTAGTTGGGTATGCTAGAGAGAAGATGTGTCAGTGAGGACGAATAGCAGCAGTAGCAGTAGCAGCAGCGAGCAAAGCAACGTGTTTTTTTCGGCAGAGCTTGACGTTGCTACGAGGGCGGGTTTGTAATTGAAAATTTCGAGTATCGGAAATCGATGGTTTGGCTTTTCTTAGTGAGATTGGTCGTTGGAATTTAGATAAGGCGTTAAATGTTGGAGTTCGGAAATTTCGGAAAAGGCATTCCGGTTTCTTCTTTCTTTTGATCGAAAGCAAATGAAATGAGAAATAATTGAAATTAAAAAGAAGTGATCTTAGTAATAGAAAAGTATTTTAAACATTATTGAAATCATTTGAAACTATAACATATAACAATTATTCCTCATTTTATGCGCAAAATTTAGCAATACGTAGAGAATAGAGTAGTTGAAAACTTTCACAATTTCCGTATAGTTATAATAACTGACTACTAAAATTCTTCGAATACTCAACGATTGCTCAATGGATGTGAAGCTGATATATAACATCCTATGATAAAGTAAAAGCCACTCGCGGTTTACATGTATACGAACATATAACCAGAATAAAGTTTTTAATAAAGTTTACTTTCATACGAAAATTTCATTGAAAAAGTAATCAACTTTCTATACAGTAGAGCTACTTTTTCCTTTTTGTATGCAATAAAATTGGCTTTATTCGGGTTGGGTAGAGCTTTGACGAAATATCGGTAAAAAATAATTGATATTATTTTATTGGCTTATTTGCGTATTTGATCATTATAGAACAAAATCTAAAGTTTTGAAACATTAAAATAAATGAAAGCCTGATGAAAAATTAATCATTATAAAATATACATATATATATTTTTATAAAAGTAGTTCGTAATCTGTTTTCATTTTCCTTCTACACTTAGATCACGCATGCACTATAACCGAGTGGTCTACTTCACGCGCAGCAGTATAGTAAATCAATATTTTTAGAATTTTAAGTAGCTTTTAAAGAACATGATGAAGCGTTAAGGAGGTTCGATAACTCCAGGCTTACGAGGTGTGAGACTACCCCAATCACCTCGTACTCCCTTCCGCAGCTTATACGAAATGAGCGGTGTCAATCGCAGATTAAATTTTTTAAATAATTTTATCATTTTCACTTCGGTACCCAACCTCATTAATATGTCATCATGTAAAATGAAACATAAACTTATTTCTTTTACATAGGTTAATCCTTTACATCATATATTACATATCATTCCTTTCGCATGGAATGCATTTCCTGTTGCAGTTAAATATTTCTTGTATACACTCTCACACAGCTAGGAATAATATAATCCAACATTTATAAATGTAAAACATTTTCGATTCGCTCGTTCTGTGTTAGCTTTCACGATGTCGTGTTTATCTGTCAATAAGCACGGTGAACGGCAGATCGTTCGAGCTGAAACATTACGCGTGTCTTATAAGTTTAATGCGTCCAATATGAATTCGCCACTATATTTTGTAATTTACCATGAAATGAAATTTTGAAACGTGCTATTCTAATTTATTCACGCGTTATTACTTATAACAACTTCAATACAATCTACGATCATTAGTAATAATTTGATCAAAATGTATTATATGATATCAAATTTCGCGTATTTGCGCAGCAATGCTTATGTAAAATTCCAAGGGAAATTGAAGTAGACGTAAAAAAGTAATTTCATAAATTTTGTAAGCTACCACTATACATTAACTATTCAGCAATTTCAATTAAATAAAAAATATCTGATATTAAAATGACAATAAATATTTTTAATTCAATTTATTTTTTTCCTGAAAAAAAGAGAGGTGACGACAGCTTGTCAAGGTTATTGCACCGAAGGCGCGGTGATGCAAACAGAAATTCATGCATTTTATATCGCGGTACGTACAAAGCATCGTTTATTTTTTAAGAACCTGTTGTCATTTTTTCCTATAATAAATTTATTTTACAAAAAAAAAACAACGTTATACAGCCGATAGAAAAATGTCAATCTCTTTTTCAATCCACGAGTGTAAATAGATATTCACAAAAAATTGGCCCTAACTTGTCAGAAAAAATAATGAAAAAAAAAGTTTAAACATACCTCTGAGAACCAATTTTCCATATTCTATAACTAATATAAAGTATGAAAATGATGTTGAACAAAGAAAATCGGAATACTGTTGTTCAGAAAGCTGCGTTCTTGTTTGAAGCTCTAAATGCAAAACTTTTTCAAACTTGAAAAACGTTGATTCCTTGCAAAGTTATCAAAGTTCAAAGTTGAGCATCGAAAGCCGGACGAAATATATACGCAGTCGAAGAGTCAATTTTAGGGACTAAATACTGCATTTTTCTCAACTTTGAACTTTCGTATCTTTGCAAGGAATCAACATATTTCAATTTTAAAGAAAGCAAATGAAAGTTCATTTTTTCTGGGTTTTAATTATTAAAAATAAAATCGATTCTCAGATACATGCTTCAACTTTTTTTTCGTCCTTTTTTCAGACACGTTAGGGACAATTATATATTGCCTACAAGTTTAACTTTTCCTGATCTACCTGATCGCTAAAGTAACCGGAAAAACTATCTTTTCCGTATTTAACGTCCGTACAAGTTAATTTGTTTGCACGGTTTTCACGCTACCTACGTTTTCACCGCGCAAAGGAAACTTTCACCTCAGCACAGCTCTCCGAAACTTCAACACCCTCGTCACCATCACTCCCTCGTTAATCCCCTCCCCTATAATCGCACACGCCAAAATACCTCTCAGCCCTCCTCCCTACTAACACGCAACATCTCAACAAAGAAATTTCTCCCCTCCCCTATGTATACGCAAAACTGCACCTCGTTCGTTATGCTCCCTCCTCTTCCCCAACAAATCCCAAAACAATCATCGGCTCCATCAAGCTCACGATCGACGTCGTTACATCACCGAAATCCGTAAAAACAGCCGCTATACCACAGTCACCGAGGTTCATCATCTCGTATAGAAACTCACCCTCGGACACCGAGGCTTCACACAGGGAATAAATTATCCCAACACGCGTGAGCGGCGTTCATTTGCCTCGAATCCCTAAACTCGCCGCGCGCGCAGTGCGGTCGCTCTTCGTTTCTCTACCTCCACTTTTCGTGTGTGTGGGTGTGTGCACGTGCCGCACGCGATAACGAGTCCATCGCGTCAGTAATCAGTCGGTGGAAACGGCTATCCGTATAGACCACGAAGCGGCCTGTTTGCGACCAGAGAACTGCGCACGAGTATATATACGCAGAGAAACTAATCGACGCGTGTAAACGAGCGAGCGACAGTGCGACTTTGAAATAAGATAAATAAAACGTCAAGCGAAAGAGAAAGAGAGAAAGAGAGGTGGGAGGGAAGGAAGAGAAGCTCACGAACGCGCGAGAGGCTGATGAACTGCTGGGTCAACAAGGCAGGCCGAGCGAGAGGTAGAATTTTAAGCGCTAGAGCTGATGGGGTAGTTTTTTCTCTTTCTCGAGACGTCAGAGTATATATAGCGTATATAGTAGTAGGCTTCTTCACAAGAGCTTCTTAGCTTTTTTTTTGTTCGTGGCCAGAGGTTTAATGGATGCGGAGGGACGTGCGCGGTTCTTGCGCGTACTTTTTGTGATTTTATGGGGGGATATGAGGTTGAAGGAGGCCGGGGGTGCTAGGAAGAGGAGGGTGAGAAAAACGAGTTTTTTCGAGAGAGAGAGAGAGAGAGAGAGAAGTGATTTATGAGTAAACGCGTACGGAATTGCAGCCAGAGAGTTGGCCGCGACTATCGTGGGTATCAATCGCTAGTAAATCGTCGACGGTTTGTTAAGAGATTAGAGAGATTTCGTAAATAAACATTTATTCGACAGTCCGCGATTTTAAAGATAAATAAGCAAATGTTTGGTATAGTAATAAAAGTAAATTGCAGAATAAGTTATGCTCGAACTTTTGTTTTTCAGTAAAGATTATTTATGATGAGAGAGATTTACAAATATATAATATGCAAAATTGTTGAAATAGAATTTCCATTAAATCCTTATTATTTTCAGCGGGAATTTCATGAAAAAGAGGAAAAGGTAAACAAAAGTATCGTTCTGCCATATAGCACAATAAGACACACGAGATGGAATTAACGGGAGAGACAAATAATATATAAAGTCACGAACAGAGCATTATTTATCTCACAATCATTACTTTATACCCAGTGATCTAAATATAATTCTGATACACAAAGAAAAATATAGATCTATAAATCATTCGCCACGTTTCCTTGCATTCTAAATCACCGATAATGAAACCACTTGCTAGAAATATACTTGAAAAATAAATAAAACGGAAATAAAAAAAAGGATAAAAAATAAACCAAACAAAGACCTATACTTTAAAAACTTGGAGTTTCCTCAAAAAAGAAGCACAGTTATTCAATGTGCGTGCACACATAAGTTCACTCAGCTATATACGTACACGCAGGGGCGTGCAGCATACGTGACTGCGTAAAATCGAAATGCTTGAAATATACTAGACCGCAGCGACAGGGGAGAAATTTTTCCATACCATGTGGCATAGCAGCAGCAGCAGCAGCAGCAACGACAGCTATAATCCTTGAATTCGCAAAGCCGCCGGCACAGGTACTCCAGCGTTTTATCCGCGCACACAAATGCTTCGAATCCGCACGCGCGTAAAAGCTCCAACGTCGGGGTAGAAAAGAAAAGGAAAGTAAAATAAAAAGCGCACGTATACACACGGTACCCACGTCTGAGCTAAATACGAACGTAATTAAAAAAGCGACCACGAAATCGAACACTTTTTTTTATTTCCTCTATGTCCCACAGCCGGTATTAACTATACGCACTGTTATATAATATAGACGTCCACGTGGGCGATTGGAATACTCCGCGTGTTTTATATATAAGAGAGGCAAGCGGCACAGAAGAGCTCGCGTCGCTCGTCGCTCGTGTTCCGCGGCGAACTGAGATGCTACGAGCGCGCGGCTCTCTGCTATACCTTCCCTTACTCACCTATCCCTCCCTCTTTTACTCGCTCTCGCTCTCTCTCTCTCTCGCTCTCTGTTATATACCATGCGCTTGCGCGCGCAAGCGTTGCAGTCGAGCGAAGTGTATACCTTGACGCGGGAGAGCCTGCCGCACGCGCGCGCTTTAGGGATGAAACTCACGCGTGTGCGTGTGTGTATGTACGTGTGTGTGTAATACGCTGGCTAGAGGAACGCCTACGGTGCGAGAGCTTTGCCTTTTGAGAGTGAGTGAGAGAGATCACGGGAATCGTGTTAGCTGGTGTAGCGAGGGTGGAAAGATAGTGAGAGAGTGAGAGGAAGAGAGGCGCGGTTGTGAAAGGTACACGAAATGTACAAGTTTTGCCGATTTTTATTATTATGTTTGTTCTATGTAAAGTGTAGATTTATCTGTATGTAGATTAAATTTATTAATGTCTATATCATATACTTGTCTTTGGAACGCTCTTTGAGTTCTAATCTAGCTTTTGCCTTTTTGAGGTGTAGAAAAACATTAATTTTTGATTTTTCATAACTTTTGACTAAATTTTAGGTCTCTCTAATGAAATATTAAAAATTGAAAATCAATATTTTAAACCAAATTTAAATTATTCTTAAAAAGTTATTCACAAGTAAAATTAAAAGTCAAGCTTAGCTTCTATTTCAGGTCTTAAAAAAGATGATTTTATACAACTTAAGTAACGTAGAATAAACGTCAAAAAGTTAAAAATAACTTAACATCAAAAGAAATTCGGTACGGCAAAAACGATGCTGAATATAAATTTAAATTTCAACGAATGCTGCAAATGCAAATTAGCGTTTGGGCAAAACTTTAACTTTGTGAATCAGAATTATGATAATTTCTTTTTTGTTCGAATCCACTGCATAGCGAAAATACTCTCAAAGTATTATGGAGTACTTGAGGTCATATTTTACCTAATATCTTTTTCATTAAATAATTTCACTTTTTCATGACATGTATAATATTTTGAGACATACACAATAAAATACATTACATTTCAAAAATATCCATTTGTATACGTAATAACTGTTAATTTATTCTCGTCCTTTCATCTTCCAACATAAAAACGTATTTGTGGGTCACAATAGACTAAATGTGTTTAACCTTTCTGTCTTCTATAAATACCATCAACCTAAATTGATTAATATACCACCGGTCATTATAAATATTCCAAATCTGTTATTAAAAAATATTATAATTCAATATACCTTTAATTAATAATACATGTATACATATAGAATGGTTTATGTGAAGAAATTACTTAAATTTTATATAGTTTTGTATTACGAAATCACATCCCTCATGTTTTAGATAAATATTTGCATTATTAGTCAAGTCATGCTAGACCGAAACTTTTCACATTTTTTCCACGAAAGCCTGAAACTTTTTCTATAGCACATTGATTGGGAAAAAGTTTCTATTTTATATAAAAAATGCGATAGTATTTTTTCACAATACATTATGTAGATCTCTGATTGACTGTATTTTAGAATAGCTTCATCGAAGAATTAAAAAGTGTTTACTTGAAATTTTTTTCCTTGATAACTTTTTAATAAATATTTAAATAAAGTTCTTCACACCTAGCCATTGATGAAAAATGGTTTCACTTATTTAAGGAAATGCCATTTTTTTAAAAATGATGTAGAGATCCTTGCAATTTAATTTGTATTTAAACTTGCATTTTACTTTATTTGTTTTTGTTAGTTATTTATTTGAGTATTTGATATCGAATATATGCATTTATTTTCTACTTTTGTATTTCACATTTTTGTTTACACTTTATTTTGACGTTCAAATATTATTCACGCCCAAAGCTGGAAAAACTTGTGTTTTTATTTATGTCTTTGTTCGTTATCTTATCGTTATTGAAGTTATAAAGCAAAACAAAAAGTCTATTTCTCTCAATATTTTATAACATTTTACTTTTTCGAATATAGCCTCAACTTTGTTTACAATTCTAGTGACGGAAGTGGCTTTGATCATTTTATTTTTATCGAAAAAAGGAACTGTTTGAAATTAAAGATGTTCGGAATTAAATGTGCTTTTAACTATATTTTTTTAGTATTTTAATATCATTTTTCTCTATTTCTTTTTATTTTTATTGTTACTACTTTTCCTATATTTGTGATGATTTTTATTAATCTTTTATTCAGAACTTGGGATATTCGAAATAAAAAGGTACACCTAGTATTTTGTACTGAACGATAAGTTAAATTAGTAATATAATTACTGTAAATCAAAATGTAATTACCTAATGTTGATTGAAAATACGATTACTGCAGAAATGAACAAAAATTACATCAGAATCTAACATTATTTAACAAGAGTCTGTTTCAAACCAACAATATGTTTTCATCAAAGAATGGCAGAAATCATTTGGGAAGAGATTTTTTTTTATTAACACCCCGTGATTCCTAAAATCGTAAAAAGTGAAATATTTCTCAAGAATACTGAATAAAACTAAATTTTTAGTCTTGTAGAATTTTTTTTTACGACCCATTTCGTTCAATTAAGTACTTTTTATTGAAGTTTAAAACACGGATTTATAAGAAATTTTTTCTACGGTGCCGGAAGATCTTGAATAAATACTGAAAGCCTTGAATAAAGATGGACAGGCTTGCAAGTAATCTTAGTCTTAAAAACTTAAGCTTTAGGAGTTCTTTATTAAGAAGTGCAAATTAAAAATAATAGCTTTCCATCCCAATAAAATTAAAAAGAGAACTTAAAACAAAAACTGGAAATTGACGAAAAATGAAAAAATAAGAATGAAAATAAAATATAACGTCTCATTTTCCTAGAACTCTCTTACAAAAAGAAGTTTAAATATGTTTAAATGCATTTTAACTACAGAGAATAAAGCACTCATTTTATTTAATACATACTATTTTCTAAGCAGCATTTGTGTGCATTTTTCAGTACCCTTTCTCCAAACACAGTTGCAACTTTTCCATGAATTGAAATTATTATTTATTTCCTGCAAATTTTAACAAGGCATCATGTCGTCTGTTGATCTATGCTCAATTTTAATTAAAATAGTCCTAGGCATAAAGAGCTAAAGAGCGCCCAAGCATAAAATGTATATATTTTTGCGCTACAACCTTTCTTTTTTTTCTGTCTAAATCAATTGCGTGAAAGCTGATGCACATCGTCGCTGGAAGAAAAACGAGAGAAACAAGTAGAGATGGCAAAACGAAAGAGATTATGAAATCGGAAAAATATCGTTACCGGGACCAAGTGAAATGATTGTTCTTTCTTTCGCACAAGAGAAAAAGAGAAATAGAAGGAAAGGACAGATATTGCATGAAAAATAATCGAGTTTAAATTGCATTATTTGATACTTCCGTTGCCTCAATATCAGTTTCTCGAAATAATCAATATCAATTATATTATTAAAATAAAAACCATAAATTAACGTCATATAAATAATAAAAATATTATATTCGGAATATCTGTTTTTTTTCTTATATTTTACAGCTATCTTAAGTCGTATTTATGAGTCTTATATAGCTCCACATAGCTGCGCTTGTGCATACTTTGGGTGTAGTAAATCCACTCTTAGTACCTCGCGTAGTGAATGGAGACCTACAGTTTTAGGTGGGTTCCAAAACACCAGAGCTTCAGTGAGATAAACACATGAAAATTTTGAATTTCGAAAAACTCGGCACAGACGTGCGGGTTAACCAGGAAGACCAAATTATTTAGGTATAATAAAGAAACATTCCGAATCGAAAATCCCAGGCTTTAGGCTATTGAGCTACCGTAGCTCTTATATGTATATAAAAATATTCAAATAATAAAACAACGGTTCTTATAAATACAAAGAAATTCAAATAATAAAACAATATTTGTTATATATACAATACGACATTCGAGTATGCTCAAAACAATACTGCGAAATTCTTTTGCAGCCGAAAAAACAATTCCATTCCCCTTCTAAAAAATCACCGCGAAATCCACAGTAAAATCCTTCTCTACGCAACATCTGTCTGTTTGTCTGTGTCTCTCCTTCTATTCTTGTCGGCTAAACTCTGTCTATCCACCATTGGTTTTTCAGCTGTACCTTTTTCCCTGTCCCACATGTCAGACGATGGCACAAAGGACCGTTTTTCCCTCTCGCTATATCTCCTCCTCTCTCTCTTTCTCTCTCCCTCTTTCATGCTCGATAAGCCTTGCCTGATTGCCAATTAACGACAACATTCCACTGTCGCGTTCATTCGCATGTGTGTGTGTGTGTGTGTGTGTGTATGTGTATATATATATATATATATAGATAGCTCGAGTTCTCTCGCTATAGCGTTTATCGTCACTATCGCGCGATAAGCGAGCGAGAGCGCGCAAATTCTCCACGATGTAATAATTGCGTTAGAGTAGGGATTCGTCCCATATACATATATATATACGCTTGTTGTATTATGCGTGTCTAAACAGAACGTGGACCAGAAACGTCGTTCGCCACACGCGCACGCAGGTGTTTTCGAGAGGTACGTGCCCGAATGTGCAAATGTCGAACAGTTGGATAAGCGTGAGACACGCGTGCATGCGTAAATGGAGATATATATACATAGAAGCACACTACCGTCACCAATGCTGTCGCCTAGTAGGTATAGAGTGGATAGCAAGCACGAGATCGGGAAAGAGAGAGATTTTCGAGAGAGAGAGAGAGAGAGAGAGAGAGGGGGTGGGGGAATCCAGTGCACAGCGGGCGGATGAAATTGCGATTGCTGTCTTGTTTCTCCAGCGCTAGCTTGCGCGCGTGTGCGTGATGGGAAGTGGCGTTCCGGCTTGTTTGCGTTGAGTTTTATTGAGTAGAATCGAAATTTGTTTGACGGGCTAACAAAGTTCGTTAATAGGTTTTAAAAGCGTCTCGTGTCTTTTCTGGGATGGGGGTGACAGCAAAAAAAAAAAAAATCAACTGAATCGTTATGAAAACACGTTGAGGTAAATATAACTGTTTTATATAGACAGATAAGGACGAAGCGTCAACGTTTAAGTTATAAAGTTGGCAATACGTCTTGATCTTTGCTTTTCTTGGAATTACTTACGCATTAATCTTCTCTAAATACCATTCGGCGAACAACCTGATTTCAGTTAATATATGCAAAATACTTCCATCATTAAAACATTAACAATATTAAAAAGAAAAATGATGTCTGACGAAATTCGATTTTATCTACTGTTGCAACTTCCAATTCTTCTCGGAATTAATAAAAAATAACATTCGATACCATTATAATCTTCTGCGTAATCTATGGCACAACCAGCACAATAAAAAGTCACAATAATCTGCAATCAAGCCTTTATCGGAAATTTCATCTAGCATCGGTATTAATTTATAAAGTGATTGGTATGGTGTAACACAATACAACCACGACGGTTCTCCCATCCGACTTCCATCACGAACTCTATACTTTTGAAGGGATTATCTCGACCGCGTTTCACAATACCAGCGTACAAGTCTATATAGATACCTGTGAGCGCAATGGATATCCTTTGGCTTCGCATCGTGGCTGACAGAACGTCCCCTTTTTCACTTACAATATCAATACCACACAACGTCGCACTAAGGTCTGTACACTGAATGCACAGATATTATTACGCTTGGAGTCATCTTTAGCTTTTAACAATTGTACTATGAGTCGGATGGGAAGACAGCATAACATGGCGTAATAAAAAGGATGCGTTTATACTTATAGAAATTCACAAATAATTGTTCATAACTTGTCTGAAAAATAGATAATTTCCAATTAAAATATTTCTCAATGCAGGATGTATTGGATTAAGTATTATAATGCCATTGATTTTTCATTTCCATTTGAAATTTATTCAATATAAATGAGTATATGTTGCAAAAAAAAATCCAATATAATCCGTATATATATATAAAAAATAAAATATACAATAATCGATCAAAATCGTCAATAATTAGTTGTAAAAGATTTGAGGGAACGTTTGAAGGTAGAAATGTTG